>CAUYON010002554.1:0-33916 GCA_963573935.1 Arctocebus calabarensis | reverse complement strand
CAAAGGTCTTTTGACTATACCTGGCCTCCAACATACCTAATCAATTCCTTTAGATCAGTGGTTCTCAACCTTCCTAATGCCATGACCCTTTAATGCAGTTCCTCATGTTGTGGTGACCCCCCCAACCATAAAATTATTTTCATTGAAAGTAGCAATGAAAATAATTTTATGGTTGGGGGTCACCACAACATGAGGAACTGTATTAAAAGGTCACAGCATTAGGAAGGTTGAGAACCACTGGGGTAGAGGCAGGGAAGAGCTGATACAATTGGATTTTTGGGCATGAAACCTTGAGAAGAACAAAAACCAGGTATAGCAGAGCCAAAGGAGGATCCAGGGAGCAGGAAAGACAAGAATCAGGAATGATGGAGCAGGCAGGTGGGAGAGAACCCAAGAAATCTCAGAGGCGGAATGCAGTTGTCTTTGGCATAGCTACATAAAGTGGCCACATTTACTTTAAAGATTGGAAAGGAGGGAGTAAATCATGCAATAGACGAGTCTGTGAGTTCTCTTTTCTTACTCATTTAGCAGAAATTCAACTTCACCCCAGGTTCATCTCTGACTGTGATTCCATCTTCTGGGGGCCCCGTAGCAGGGCCCTGTCCTTGGCCCCACCAGGCTTGTCTCGCAGGAGGCCAAGGCCGTGTTCCAGGGACAAGCTCAAGTCATGGCAGGCTTTACTCCATTTGCTTCCATGCTTTCTTCAGTGATATGGATTATTAGCCTAGAAAAAAAGTTAATAAATATGAATAAAGTCAAATGTAAACAATAGTCTTTCCAAAGTTACAATTATCAGGAAGAATCGATAGAGTTCTTGTCACATTATAAATTACTTTAAATGGCAATTTTATAACGAGTGAATTACTGTGTTTAGGCTATTGATTTCATGTGTTATGAAATTATCTCTATAGTAATACCATGATTAATTGGCTAATCTCTAACATTTCCTAGGATTTTTTTTTTTAATTTTAAACACAGAATGGGAGTAGAGAAGATATCCTGTATCTTGTAAAGGTTATAGAAAACATCTAGGTTATTAACTGCATTTATCCTTGACTAAAAGATTATTGTATTTAAGGGAGGCAATAAAGGATATCAGTACAACTTAGTGTGTTTATGAGAAAGACATAGAAACAGAAGTAATGCTGCACAAGGCCATCGATTGGGTGTGATTGAAAGGGGATATATAGATAATGCAGAACAGTAGAATGGTGAACCCATAGTGTAGAGTTAGAAAAAAGCCTTCAAAGCCAGCTAATATAACCAAGAGAACCTTTGAGTAGCAGGAAATATTTTAAATATTTACCAAAACACACACCTACACTTGTGTGCATGTGCCTGTGTTGATGGATGGTTAGACAGATACACAGATAATCTGCTTACTTGACCAGCCTGAAATCAGTTTAAATTTTTTTCAATCACTGCATTTAGCCATGCTCAAGAGTCCCGTAAAGACTTCTTGGGCACATTTCATAACTTACTTCTTGGTCATTTTTATTTATAAATAATCCAGTCAAGTCTAATTTTATATTCAGTTTACATCTCTACTCCTCTGCAGATCAGGATTGTGGTTTGATAGTCCTGGAAAGTGTCTTACTTATTTTCCATTTCTATAATGGAATACCACAGACTGAGTCATTTATAAAGAAAAGAATTAATTCAGCTCACAGTGCTGGAGGTTGGCAAGTCCAAGAGCACGGTGCTGGCTTCTGGTGAGAGTGTGGTAGAAACTCGGAAGCAGCAGGAGACAGGGAGAGAAAATGAGCTAAACTCATCCTTTTCGTCAGGAATCCACCCCCTCAGTAATGACATGAACCCACTTATGAGGGCAGAGCCCTTATAACCTAATCACCAATCAGCAATCCTACCTTCAATACTGTTACAAAGGCAATTAAACTTCAGCATGCATTTTGGGGGAACATTCAAAGCATAGCAGAGTAGAAGACATACTCTGTACTTTTGCTCCTTTCCCCTACTCCAACACTTTTTTTTGTGTGTGTGTGGTTTTTGGCCAGGGCTGGGTTTGAACCTGCCACCTCCAGCATATGGAGCCGGCGCCCTACTCCTTTGAACCACAGGAGCCACCCTACTCCAGCACTTTTGAGAGAAATGGAGCTATGGAAGAACCTAGAGATCCTTTCTCACCTTTTCTCCACAAGGATTTTGGCCCCATTTGGCCCCATTCCTTTCCTGGGATACGGAAAAATGGAGGCAGAGATTTCCTTCCTTAACAGGCTGCCTGATGATGCAGATAAAAGGGGACTGTCTGGTCCTAATTATTGACCAGTCTCTTTAGATGTGGACCACTTAGTGACCTGAGTTTTTCCACAAGCACACACGTGCCAAATCTGAAGCCACAGAGCATAGTGTTACGTTCATGTTCATATATAGATACCCTTTCAAACATTTACACCCCTTCTTGCACCTGAAAATATGCAAAATGCATATAACACCACAAGATAAAATATATTTAAAGACATGAAATAACCAAGAAACTAGGGAAATTTTTTAGTAAAAAATGAGAAGTAAAACTAGTATATAAAGTGAATGTCGAAAGTCTTACATTTTCTTCTGAAAAACATTAGAAACAAGCAAGGTGATAGGATCTCTGGTTGAGAGTAGGGATCATACAGCTAGCGCTTAGCCTGGAAGATATATTTCAGTCTTTTTCATACAAGTACTTATTTAGTATTTTTCGTACAAGTACTATTTTTTATTTGCAACTAATTTTATTTAGGATTCTCTGCAACTATCTATGTTAATACAATGTTTTAAACTTTTTTTCTTATAATATCTTTGTTCAGTTTGTATGAAAGATGTTTTGTCCTTAGAAAGTGATTTGAGTCCCTTTTAAAAATTTTTACAAACAGTTTATGGAAGGTAAAGATTATCTGTTCCAAGAATTTTTGGTGAAATTTACCTATACGATGATCTGGTGAGAAGATGTTTGATTATCAATTCAATTCTTCAAAGGTTATCAATTTATTCAGGTTTTCTATTTCCTTTTGAACGAATTTTGAAACATTTATCTTCTAGAAACTTATATCTTCATTCTATATATTTTCTACCCATTTTCAAAAGGGTTTTCTTAATAATATACCTAAAATACACACAAAATATAGAAGCTGTACCTCCAAAAAACATAGAGAGAAAAGAACTATGGTTTTCAACATATACACTATGTTTCTTTTTATTAATCTGATGCCTTGGCTTATTATTATGAATTATAAATTACAATGTTGAACAAAGATCCTGAAAGTTTGAGAATGATAAACTTTCCAACTCTTTCTGTCTTTGAAAATGTCTTTATTTTTGCTTCATTCTTGAATGAAGAGTTTAGTGGGCATAAAACTCTAAGTTGCATGAAGAGTTTAGTGGGCATAAAACTCTAAGTTGACAGTTATTTTTCTTTCAGTATAAGTGGACAACACAGGCCCCTCCCATACTCAACAGATGAGCATTACCCAGGGCATGTACTCCAGGGGGCAGGAATCTTGAGGGCTACCTCAGAATTCAACCACACTTATAAACCTTTAGTGTTATCCTGTGTGGGTGATCACAACCCACACACAAATGAGGAGTTGTACTTTGCTTTTTTTTAAGAGAAGTCCATCACTGCAATATAATTCTTAGATTTTTCTGCCAGAACAATAATGGTGTGGCTTAGGCACTGAATATGTAGTCTAGCATGCTTAAAAGAGTATATTTAAGCTAATCCACACCTTGGATCATGTTCCACTTTGAGGGTGTTATTATGGGATATATGGATCAGAATTTTCCCAGGAATTCCTCACATTTATCAATGTGCTTAATACACATTCCCATGTACATCCTCATGGTCCAAAGAAAAATAAGTAATGTGATGAGAACCATACAGGAGATACTGAGGCAGCAGAAGAACAGTTGTCTCTGTTGCTGGTTCCCAAACTCAAAAAAGGCACTGCAGAATAAATTTTATCTGAATGGGATTTTGAAGGATGAGTGGGAGTTTGCAAGGCAAAGAGGTGGGAAAAGCAAATAGTAAGTATGTGAAAATGTATGAAAGAAAATGAAGTCTTCAGAGAATGGCTATAATAAATAAAACTGCTCCTGGAAAGGTAAGCAGGAACCAGACATGTGGTTAGGAAATTTAGTTTCCATTCTGGAAGTAATAAGAAATCAGAGGAAGTTCTTATGCAAGAGAATGAAATGATCAAATCTGTGTTTCAGAGACATCAACTTTATTAGCAGCTGTTAGCAAGAAGCTGAAGACAGGAAGGCCAGTTAGAAGATCAATACAAGGTCAAGGAACAGCAAGTACCAGGCTAGGCCAGGGGCAGTGGAAGTAAAGAGAAAAGAATAGACTCTAGCGTGAGAGGGGAAGTTTAGACTCAGTGACTGACTGTATATAAGCTCTGAAGCTTAGAGAAACAGACAGGGTTGACCAAGGTGTGCAGATAAGCAATATGACCAGGGAAGACAACAGTTTACCAACAAAGCACATGCAGAAGGCGAAGTTCTCATCTTCCTCCTCTTTCTGGAGTACTCTAAAGGCACAGAAAGGTCAGTTAAATTGCTTCTGATTACACAGTTAATCTTGTTCTTCTGTGTTGCCATTCTATTAATCTAATCCCATTCTTTCTTTATAGGTTTGTAAGTAAAAGAAGCAAAGGATTACAGGTGTAGATATAGATATTGATATAGATTTAATAGAATATATACTTTTATATTTTACAGCTATATACATGTTGCATATTTAAACACACACTCACCCCCTTTGCTTTCCGTTTTTCTAAACCACAAGGAAATATTGGCCTCATTTTGCCATAGCAGTGCCCGTAAATAAAATCAGTGATATTCTATTCTGTTGCTGAAGATTCCCAGAGTCTTATATGGAGATGGTGGATGCCTATCCCACATACCACACATTTGTAAGAGCAGGCTTTACTGCTCAAAGTTGTTCAGTTCACTGCAGTTAAAAGGCTCACATCTCAGCAGGGTGGTCTCCGGCACTTTATTCCTAAGACAGAGTCAAGCCACACACTGCTTAGTGGGGCAGGTCTTCTCCCATGCCCAGTCTCCAAGGGCACCACTTCTTAATATATGTCACTGGTGAGAGAGGAGAAGCTTGCGCCTGATTCAATTACTGCTCTATTAATGGAGTTGTCTGTCTTTTGTTGTCTTTGACTTAGGGCAGCACTATTTTTGAGGGTCATTTTTAAACTTAATGAACAGAACCACCTGAATTGAAAGTCACACACATTGCAAGGTTCTGAGGAAGAGTAGCTGTTTTCATGCCCCATTTGCTTCTTTCCTGCTCATCCTCCTCCTTAGAGAACTTTTACAAAGAAAGCACCAAGCCCGGTCCATTTAACTTTCATTAGTAGCAGATAATGATGTTGGCTGAGTAGTACCAGGCAGCCTCTTGTGAATGAAACTGGTGTTTTATTTCTTCCCTTCCCACCCTCTTATGTCTGTCTGGCTGCAAGAGAGGAAAGACAAAGCTAGATGCCTTTCGAGCTATAGACCATGACCTGTGTCACATGACAATGAGGGCCACTCAGGCCACATGCAAAGGCACCTGCCCCAGCTTCTAATTGGTATTCCTGCCTTGCTCCCAAATATCCTCTATCCCTTCAACAGGACCCAAACCAAATTAACTACCCCTACTGTTTTTCAATTCTTAACCTTTTCTGACTTTCATCAATTTCCAAGTGAGCATAAATTACCCTTCTACTCTCTCAGACTGGAGTCAACTTCTCTCATAGCCCTCTCTAAATGGCTACATAAAAATGCTTTCTAAATCAGATTGAATATGTCTCTGAAATTTCTCACAACCTTTTCTTTTTGATTACAGTATCACCTGCATCAGGATGTCTTCATTGTCTTAGCTACTTTGAGGCAATGACAGCTTCCATTATTTCCTCTGCCACACCCAGTAAAGACCTTTCTATCTATGACATTGTCTTACCTTTATGATACCAAAAATAAAATCAGATCATGTCAGAAAAAAATTTAATTGTCATGCAAAAAGCACAGGTCACTATCAGAGACGTCAAGTGATAAAAAGTTCCCATAACAGCGGTTATGACCATAACCCAGTCGACACAGTATAAAGGAGGCAATATTTTGACTTTGTTCATGACTGGTTGTTGTACATTATCAGTTTTGTTTTCAGGGCAAACAGCTATTAAAGCTGATTGGTCTGTAGCTGACTGGATGTGGACAAGGATGCAAAGCTTACATTTTATATGTATGATTAGAAATAGCCTTTGAGGAGCTCGGCACCCGTAGCAAAGTGGTTACACTGCCAGCCACATACACCAAGGTTGGTGAGCTCAGGTTCAAACTCAGCCCGGGCCAGCTAAACAACAACAACTGCAACAAAAGAAAAATAGCTGGGCGTTGTGGTAGGCTCCTGTAGTCCCAGCTACTCTGGAGGCTGAGGCAAGAGAACTGCTGAGGTTGCTATGAGCTGTGATGCGACAGCACTCTACTGAAGAGTTCATAGTGACTTATCACTCTCTTTTAATGATGGCAGAATACTGTTGCAAAGATTTACCATCCTTCTTTGAAGCAGTTTCCTATTGGCAGGTTTGCTTTTCTCCATTCTTTTGCTGTTGTCAATAATTCTCCTTGGTTTGTGGTGGCTCCCACCTGTAATCTCAACACTTTGGGAGGCTGAGGCAGGAGGGTTGCTTGAGGCCAGGAGTTTGAGACCAGCCTGGGCAACATAGCAAGACCCTGTCTCTACCCAAAAAAAAAGAATAATAATTCTCCAATGAACATCCTTATAAAATATATCTTTTGCATATTTGTGCAATTCAGAGGTAAATTCCTAGAAGTAGAATTCTGGGTTGAAGGAATTTATAGTTTAAATGCCAATTAATCTGGCCAATTCCCTTCCCCAAGGTCAAATCAATTTACATTCCCACCAACATAATGTGAGCGTTTTCATCTTTTCCCACACTCAAGAATGTGGGGTGTTATCAAACTTCTAAACATCTCTGCCATTATAATAAGAAAAAAATGTTGCATTGTTGATTTAAAATGCATTCAATAATTATAGTTGCATTTGTGTTTGTTTCTTTTTTTAAAATACACTAATACTTCAATCCGGTATGGTGAGGCCTGGGTGGCTTTCTTTATCTTTAAGGTGTGCTGATTTTGTTGCTCGAATCTCAGCGAATAACCCTATTTTTAAGCCCTAAGGAAGGATGGTGTGGTTGCTCCTTATTTCCTGAATAAACAGGGCTCACAGAATTTCTAAGACCTTGAGAGCGAGAGAGACAGCGGGAGAGCACGCCCAGCTGGGGTCTTACAGTGATGTCAGGAAAGCAGATGGGCTGGGAACTGGGCAGCTCTTGAATCGCTCAGTTAATCGATGTGACATATTCTTTCATTGCAGCAATTCAGTTTTGTGTCTTTGCCCACTGACGTGCTGGAAATCGAGGTGAAGGATAAGTTTGCCAAGAGCCGTCCCATCATCAAGCGCTTCTTGGGAAAGCTGTCGATGCCGGTTCAGAGACTCCTGGAGAGACATGCCATAGGGTAAACTATGACTGACATCTACCCGTCTCTAGATTTTGGTCAACAGGCCATGCCCAAGGGCAGCCTGTAAGCTATAGTAGTTCTTTTCCTTGACTTTTCCCATTAATGACGTTGTCCAAGCCATAACACTGAATTAAACAAACCCTTCGCTTTCCCCTTGTTTGTGTATCACTGGTTGCTTACACAAAAGAGTAAAAAAAAATACTAAGAGGATATTACAAGAAGCCCACATGCTACATTTTTCTGCATGTGTAGAAACTAAAGTTTGTCTTACTATGCAGAATATTATTTCATTCATATGCCTGTCTCATAGGTAGGATATAATCATATTCAACATTTCTATAACAAGATGAGATGCTGGGTTGCTAGAGTATGCTGGTATTTACAGAAAATGCTAGATAATATGGATAGAATGGAAAATTGGAAAGCATAAATTCTCACAAAGCAACAACAGTTGTGTTGCTCACAGAATTCATGTGTGCATGAGAGTATGTTTCTGCGTTTGTTTCTTATACATTCATGTCCATTCATTAAAGTGGACTCTGAGCAGATAAAATCCTTAAGTAGCAAGGATACACGTGTTTCTACTTGGTAACAGCAACCTATATTTGAAACACTAAGTATGGCTCACTGTTCACAAACTCATGCTTAGATGCAATGTAACCTTAAGACCCACATCAAAGGAATGAGAACAATTATGCAGAATTTCCAAGTGTCTTAAAGTTCTTCAAATTTTCACTGGGGACTTTACAATCTCCAATGATCAACATAAGGACATTTAATGGGGACCTTGTAGCACATGTGCTGCTAGACACACACAGACATGCCATTAACTCTCCAGCCACGAGGAGCTGACATTTATGAAGCTACAGCCCTATGTCAAGGCAGCGTTTGCACTTCCCATTCATGGTTGTGAGATCCACAGACAGAAAAAAGTGTGCGTGAACAACCCAGCACGTGGCTGAACAAGGTGCAGGTGTCTTCGTCTGGGTAAGCCCACACTTCATCATATTGAGCAAGGCCTTTTGTAAATAGACAAAATACTTTCCTATATAAGGCTTTATTGAATGGATTCAGGGAAACTCCAAAACACTAAGTAATGACTTATCAAAGAAAAATATTATGTCAGTGGATCACTGAGTATAATTTTTTTTGTTTCATGATGCCAGTGTTCTCTAAAAAGAAACATTAAAACATGACCAGTGATTTTTATTTTCATTTGATTGTCACAACTTATTAAATAGAATCAACAGTTATCTGAGTAAAACCTTTGAGGTTATATCTTCGCTATTACTAGGTACACTGGATTTGTTAATTCCTATATAGCCCAAGGTAGTCTTTCCTCTTGGGTCAGAGTGTAGGAGGGCAGTTTACTCCATGGAAGCTACAATGTTGATAAAAACATAATAGCAAAACTTCAGGTTGATGCCTCCTGGATAGTTTCCTTTTTAGTAATTAAGAAATCGCTTTGAGGCCAGGATGGCTCACACCTATAAACCCAGCATTTTAAGAGGCCAAAGCAGGAGGATCATTTGAGGCCAGGAGTTTGAAATTAGCCTGGGCAACATAGCCAGACCCCTTCTCTACAAAAATAAAAACAAAACTTCTTTGAGTAGGTAGAGGAGATGGTACCAGAATCCAGGGTGGAGACTCAGGATCTTTATGTGTGGGAGCCCTGCAATTAGTCTTAATTGGAAGTCACAGGCTGAGAAGCCAGCCCACGAATCTTGCTCTGCCCTCCTGTAGCAGATCCCTTCCCATGGCACCCAGTAACCATGGCAGCACCCTTCTTACACATACACCTGCTGGCACTGTCCATTGTTAAAGGCATACTTGGAAAATGGCAGTCTGCACAGAAGCGGCAAGCAAAGGGCATCCAGGTCTCTATTTATTCTCTCCTCTCTCTTCTCTACTTTAGAACACAGGTTGGCAAACTTTCTGTAAAGGGCCAGGTAGTAAAGTATCTTAGGTATCACAGGCCATATAGTCTCTGTCCAAACTACTCAGCTCTGCCACTGTCTCACAAAAGTGAGCTCATAATTAAAGCTGCACTCCAATAAAACTTTATTTATGGATGCAAAATTGAATTTCAGATAATTTTTACACGCCACCAAGTATATTACTCTTCTTTTGTTTCTTTTTCCAAAGATTTAAAAATGTAAAAAGCTCACATTCATACAAAAATAGGTAGTGGGTGGGCTAGATTGGGCCCAGGGGCTACAGTTTGCCTCCTACTGCTTTAGAACACAGAGGTCCCTGACTTAACAATGATTTAACAATTGTTTTATTTAACAAAGGTACAAAAGTGATATGAATCCAATAGAAACTATACTTCAAATTTTGAATTTTGATCTTTTCCCAGGCTAACTATACACTGTACTGTCCTCTCTGATGATGCTGGGCAGCGACCCACAGCTCCCAGTCAGCCACACGATTTGGGGGCTGAAGAACCAATGCCATATCCCACAGTATATTGTATTCAATAAATTGCATGAGACAGGCCTTGTGTTAGATTATTTCCCTTCCCATGCTTGTGAGTGTTCCAAGCACATTTAGGGCAGGCTAGGCTAAGCTATGATGTTCAGTAGATCATGTGTATCAAATGCTTTTTTGACTTAACGATATGTTCAACCTACCATGGGTTTATCAGCACGTAGCTAGGTTAAGGAGCACCTGTAATCAATAAGGATTTCTTTATAGTTTTGTGTTGCTGTTGAGCACGTGTGTTTCCCATCTTCACCATAAGGTGCTCTCCTGTGTACCTAAGCCAGTCATCACCTCCAATTAGCAGGATCTTCCTGAGCTCCCTCCCTCCCCTATTGGCATAAAAAGCACACTGTGTGGTCATGAAGAGGACAGGTATTAACCAGGTCTGTGATGCTGCTTATTTCCTTCTAGGGATAGGGTGGTCAGCTACACCCTTGGCCGTAGGCTTCCAACAGACCATGTGAGTGGACAGCTGCAATTCCGATTTGAGATCACTTCCTCCATCCACCCAGGTATTTTCAGCATGAACTTCACGTCTTGTCCTAGGCTAGTTCCTTTATCCAAAATATAATAACCATGGTTCTTTCCAGACATGTCCTAGGTTTTGTGGTTCTCTGTCTTCTCCATTTGAGACCCAGAAGACAGAGACCTAGTCTGGAAGCCAGGTTGCTGTCCCCCTGGTTGAGAGGCTCCCCTTCACTCTGGTGACCCAAAGGTAGAGGGTTAGACAGTGGAATGGGGGTCAACACGGAGGCCAGCCCTGACTCATCCATCATCCTACTCCAGGCACCCACAAAGGAGGTGCTTAGCAGATGATTAATCGTTGCGTATTCATTCATTGTGAATGAATAAAGGAAGGGACGAATGTGAAACATCTTCTGCCTATAACTAGATATACAGACCAGCCAGTTTTTGAAGAATGTCATATTGCTGAAGAATTATGATTATACATAGTATCACAGAGCAAAAGAAAAGCATATATTAGACAGAAAACTTCAGAATCGTCCAGTGTTCAATTTTTTGATGCCAAAACATATTCTAAATAGGAATAAGATGCCTCATAATTCCACTTTTCCTCTTTTGCCCCGCAACCCCCAAACTATGTGTAGATCGTTCCTGGGCCACATGTATGAGCTACTGTTAAAGCTAATGAAGCTTTTGAAGACTCAGAGTCTGGTGTTTATCACTCTCTGCTCATTAAATTCCAGTGGCACTTTTCTGTACCCAATATACTACTTAGATTGTAAGAAAACACCTTGACTGTTGTATCTTTTCAAATTCAGCCTTTCTCTGTATTCTGACCATAAAACTGCCTGTTCCTCTGGGGAAGCCATAGGACAGGTTTGCAGCTCACCAGAGGGAGTGTTCTTTGACTGGTGAATTGCACTAGTGCTTTTCAAATGAGGAAGTTCCCAGGAATCCAACCCAACAGCTACAGGAAGGTAGAGATGAACAGTGAGTGAGATGGCTGAATGGCTGGTTGGTGTAGAGACCCTGTTTATTGTTGTTGTTGTTGCAACAAGCTCCACATGTTAGAAACCTTCCCGTCTGTGCTCCTGAGTGACTATGGTTGCTCCCGTCCCTCACCCTGCCTTTTTCTTCCCTCCAGTTACCTGAAACCCTGTTTACCCATCCCTCCACCTGCAGGACCCAGTCACAGCAAACATTCTGAGCAAATACCATTAACTGTTCCCGGGGTCATCAAGGAACATAAATACCACCGCCCTCATCTCTGGAAATCATCCCCTGTGCCCAGAACTGGGGTAGTGCTAAGCTTTGGGCATTTACGCTAAAAGATGAATTCTCTTGAAACAGAATTCTGAAATACAACCCTGACTGCGGGCTGTCATTCACACAAGGAGAACTCATTCTTACAGAATTTTTCAGCAGAACTCTGGCCAGTGGGGAACCCTCCTCAACCCCCACGTCCAATACCCTAGTGTAGAAGGCCCTTGGCGAGCGCTTCCTGTACCACAATACTCTTCCGGGGAAGGAATGACATTCTCTTTTTCTTGCCAGCAGATGATGAGGAGATGTCCCTGAGTACGGAGCCTGAATCGGCACAGGGTCAGGATAGCTCGGAGAGCGGCCGCAGGGAGCCCGCGCGCGAAGCACCGGAGCCGTCGGAGGGCTGGAAGGCCGAGCAGCCGAGGGAGGGCTGTGCCCTGGACGGGTCAGGGACCCAGGGCTTGGAGCTTGCCGGGCCAGCAGAGGAAGCGGCTGGCGCCGCTCAGGAGGGAGATGAGGGCGCCGTCTGCGCGGGACCCGGGGGGGCGTGGGAGCCCCTGGGCGCGGGGCAGAGGAGCACCCCGCCTGCCCCGAGTGCAGAAGAGCTAGCGGAGGAGCTGGACCTGGGTGCGGAGGCGCCACCGCCGACGCTGCTGGAAGACGGGGACGCCCCGGCGCAGGTGCCGGTGGAGGGGGCAGCGGAGACGGAGCGCCGGGCCGCAGGGCGGGAGAAGGACCCCGAGGAGGAGGAGGAGGAGGAGGAGGGCGACGTGGCCCGGCTGCAGCGGGCCGGGGGCAGGCCGCAGCTGCGGGCCTCGGGGAAGCGCAAAAGCAGGCCGTGCTCCCTGCCCGTGTCGGAGCTGGAGACGGTGATCGCGTCGGCCTGCGGGGAGCCCGAGACCCCGCGGACACACTACATCCGCATCCACACGCTGCTGCACAGCCTGCCCGCCCGCGCCGGGGGCGCCGCCGACGAGGAGGACGGCGCCGACGAGGAGTCCACCCTCAAGGACGCCTCGGAGAAGGACGGGCTCAGCGAGGTGGACACGGTGACCGCGGACCCGCCTGCCCTGGAGGAGGACGGGCAAGGGCCGGAGGGGGCGACCCCCGGCTTCCCCAACGGCGCCGTCCCGGACGGCGACGCGCACCCCAGCACCGGCAGCGAGAGCGACTCCAGCCCGCGGCAAGGCGGGGACCACAGCTGCGACGGCTGCGACGCGTCCTGCTGCAGCCCCTCGTGCTACAGCTCCTCGTGCTACAGCGCGTCGTGCTACAGCAGCTCGTGCTACAGCGCGTCCTGCTACAACGGCAGCAGGTTCGCCAGCCACACGCGCTTCTCCTCGGTGGACAGCGCCAAGATCTCCGACAGCACCGTCTTCTCCTCGCAGGACGACGAGGATGAGGAGAACAGCGCGTTCGAGTCGGTGCCCGACTCGGTGCAGAGCCCCGAGCTGGACGCCGAGTCCGCGAACTGCGCTGGGCCGTGGCGGGAAGAGCCGGCCGCCCCCGGCAGGCACGTGGCGAGAACCGCGGAAGGTCTGGAATCCCCGGTGGCGGGTCCGAGCACTCGGAGAGAAGGTTAGACCTCAAACCTGATCAGAGCGAGCATAGGACCACCAGGGGGACACAGGTCTCACCAACACGCGTAAAACAAGAGGAGGGTAGGGGGTCAGTCTCAAACGGGGTTCTGGGGCGTGTGTGCCTGTCCTGTACATACGTGTGTGCTTGTGTATCTGTGTATATGCATAAATGACTGAATAGCTGACACCCCACCGTGTCTCCAATACACACCAAGAATTACAGCTGGCTGGATGTGAGCGTGCCCTGGTGTGCGTGCTGCTCTGTTGAATCGCCAGACTGGCTAGTGCACCTAGTCTCGACCACAAACAGAGCCCAAGGCTAGTATCAAATGGCATAAGCAGGAGAGAATGTTCCCTCCACAGCAGGTGGATAACGTGTAAATATCTGCTGACTTCCTAACCAGGCAGGTGGATAACGTCTAAATATCTGCTGACTTCCTAACCAGGCTGGTGATTAGCAATAAATGTTAATACTAGTTGAGGAACACAGGTTTTTACCTCTGTTGTAGAAGTCAGCTAGCCCATGTATGTGTATACATATATGTATAGCCTACATGTATTTGTCATTATTTCTGTCTGCTCAATTCTCGTTATTGTTGTTGCTTTTGTTTTATTGTTGTTGTTGTTGTTGTTTTGGCTATTTGGGCTAATGGAAGGGAAGAATTGCCTGTAAATCACTTTGTTTCAAATGCCAAAAGCTGCCACCTTTAGTTTTAAAATGTATTCTGTGTTTTAACCAAAGATGTGCCTTCTTAGTCATGCCTGTGGAATCTTGTGTTAAATTAATTTGCATTTTGTTATCCAGGATTGGGAACCATCTTCCCCAGTCAAGTGAGAGTGGCATGGGGGGCAGGGGAAAATTAACAAGGTGCATAATAATATGAAATAGTTCAGTTGTTTGAAAAGGGAGAAATATAGACTCTGCTTCTTTGCTGTTCTGCTGTTTAAATTAGCCTTCCCCCAAAAGGGAGTGGTATTTCCTCTAGATTGTAAGCTCATTGAGGGCCAGAATTGTGTCTTCTTCTTGTTTGAATCCTTAATACCTGAAGTTTAGATGGGTGTCCAACCTTCACCACCACCACCACCCCCCACACACACACACACACATTGGAAGAATGGGAGTTGTCTCGGGCCACACAGTAAATACACAACACTAACAAAAGCTGACCAGCTGGGGGGAGGGAGGTCTGTGCATACTTTTTGTGACGTCCAACACAACCACTAAGCAAAAAAAGTTCTCACAAAATCAGCATGTGGCCCCTGGGTCACAGGTTGGACACCACTGAATTCTAAACACATCCCTGGAATCTACAAACATTTTTGAACAGGAGCCAAAGTGAGCATTAAAAAAGAATAGTTTTAAGTATTCGGCAGGGTCCAAGTCTACATTTCAGAGAAAGAAAGAGTGAGGGAAGGTGGCATGGGTGACAAGCACAAGCATGAGGAAATGGTAAAGAAAAAGAAACACAGGGAGAATGGTAATACCGTGGGGACAGAGAGTCTGGAAGGCGCCAGGAGTGGGACAGAGAACTCTTCCTCAAGGAGAGGGATGGATGGAACATTTTTTTCTTTAACAAGGATGTTTTAAGGCCTAGCTTTGTTCCAGGCACATGCAATGTGCTGAGCATCATATAAGTATGGAAGTAAATACTCATGATTAAAAAGAATACGGTTTAAGGAGATTTGGAGATTCTCTCATAAAAGCTGGCAGGGAGTTTTGGTCCAGAAATCAGCAAGTTTTTTTTGCATAAAGGACCAGATCATAAATATTTTAGGCTTTGTGGGTCAAAAGGGAAAATCAAATGCCTTCTCACCAAAAGCCTTTTTAAAAAAAAAAATTTGGAAGCATAATGACACACAAATAGCAATTTTCTCAGCTCAGAGTCACACTGCCCTGTTTTAGCCTGTACAATATTTTGGCCCCTGTGCTGGGAGGTAATTCATACGCCGTTAATTGAAAATGGGCTCAGGATAAATTTGCATGAAAGAATGGTTTACCAAAAAAGGGCACCATCCATGTCCTAGAGGGGCTAACAGTTCAGCAGGGGGGAGAGCAGGAAAGTGTTTCAGGGCCTCAGGGGAAGTCTTGGCGTGGTAGTTCCAAAAGAAATTTCCAAACACTGGAGTTCTGCAGAGGGTAGACTCAGGAAGGGTTCAGAAGCACCTGTGCGCTTCGCTGTGTCGCCTATAGGAGGACATATGAAGAGCCTGAGAAGGACTATTGATGTCACGAAGGCCGAGCATACACTGGCATGAGGCTTTGGCACAGACAGCCTCCCCGCCTCAGTACTGAGTACAGTACAGGGGTGTCTGGGCTCTGGGTCTGCCCCACACCCAACAACCACCAGGCTTCACAAGAGCAGATGCTCAAAGAAAGCAGGGCTGCCACACAACCTACCTGGCTTTCCCACATGCGGGTGCCCTCTGCTTCCAGAAGTATCACTCTTGCCCCTTTGCTGTGCTTCTAAGCTCATGAGTTCTTTTCCCATAGAGACCGCATTAGGTGAGGTGGATGAATTGCACCCAGGCCCGTAGAGATGAGTCTGCAGCAATTGATGGAGGGACAGCACCATAGTCTGAACTGATGACTAGCTGAGAATGCCAGCTAGTATTCTTTATCTGCTTTGGGCTTCTTTCCCCTCTATAAAATCCTCCTTTTGTAGAAGTTCCATTTAAAATAGTTCTTACAAACCTTCTGCAGATGAATGAAAATACCAGTGTGATGCTGTGGTTATGAGCTCCAGCCCTCGAGGCGGGCCTTCCGGATTTGTATTCAGTCCTGCCACTTCCTCGCCAAGTTACCTCTCTGCTCTGTGCCTCTGTTTCCTCCTGTGCAAAACGGGTATCATTGTAGACTGTACTAAAAAGGGTCATTGAAGGATTAAATGAGATTAGATACTATGAAAGTACTCGGCTTCTCACCTAGCGAGGATTATTCTAGGCAGATAAACAGCAAGGCTAACTTTTAAAGTTGTGTTGTGTAAAGCATCTAAAAGAATCCTTTAAATTTACACTTCCTGCACTTTGTGATTCAAGGAAAATTTTCACATTATTAGGTGTAAATCTCTTTGCTTCAATTATTGTTCTAGGCAGCCTATCTTTCTCTACAATGTGATCACGTTTTTAAGCAGAACAGAGTTTTAAAGGACCTAAGTCACTCGGAGATTATGGCGGGTTGGAGCCCTTGCTTTGTGTTTGAGGCAAGGGCGATGGTGTGTGACCCCGTCCTTGTGCAGAACAGAATTGCTTGCTTGTACAGTGCATTTAATCCATTCAATTGGCTGAGATGTGTTGGGCATGTCATTGCATTTGCTTGCAGTTCACAAGCAGGTGGGATCATTAACCCCAGGCAGTCAACACTATCGTATTTCCACTAGCTTGGAGGAGTAATTAACCTGATTGGTTCAATTAATTACAAGAGGTAAGTTTGTTGTTATTTTTAAAGAAACTAAATTAAAATGCAGCAGCTGATGACATAACAACTGTACCATTGTTTTAATTTCTGACACTGAACACACATCAAAACAAACACAAGTGTGGCATTCTACATAAACACAGAACCTATCTTTGAAACAGGAGCCTGTCCACACTGAACTGGGTGCTGGCAGGAGGGCACCTTCCCTGATTTCCATTAGAGTCGCTGAGGACCCAGAGAATTAGAGTACCAGAATTTGCACAAGAAATAGCGTTATATATTTAATATTTAAAAACATCCTTTGTTTCTCAACATAGCTCTATTTTCATTTGCCATTTAGCTCTAAGGATTAAGTCACTAAATTAAACCCACCTAACTTTCTTCCTCATTAATTTATTTTTAGTTTTGATTGGTTATGTGGAACTAGAGAGAAAAGAAATAATCATCCTTCCCATGTACGGACATTTTGGGAAATATTCAGCATTTGAGATCCTACAAAGACCTCAACCATCATTTTTCACAATCTTTCTCCTTTTTGATCCCCAGGGATAATGGAACCCTATTTACATTAGCCATGGAGGGCAGAGGAAGGGAAAGGCCTGACCTTTGTCCTCTGGCCAGTAGAGGTTATTATGAAACAAGCAGCTTAGTGTGAGGCAGGAGGAGCCAGTCTGAAGGGAGACTGTCCTTTGTACTGCATGCTCCTAGCTCTTCAAAGAACAAAAGAAATGTCCTCTGATTATGTGACCCAAACAGCTGGTATGGCAGGCTTCCTATCCACGTGGCTTCTCTGCCCACCAGAGAACGTCATGAACTAGGAACACCATTTCAGAACGCTGTTCAGCTCATTGAGTCTGAATTGACCCAATGCAATGTCTGTAATAACCAGAGGCATGCGTTCCATGGGTAGAATGTTGATTTCTAAAATTTCTTCATGTCTGTCTTTCTTTCTCTTTCTATCCTACTTCTGTGTTTTGAGCTTTCCTGTCTCGGACTTCCTGCTGTTTAATCTACTTACTTTTGTCTCTTGTCCTTTCCTCTCTCCAGAACACCCTAGCTTGTCTGATTCTTCCCCCAAATAATCTGGAATGGTCCCAATATTCCCCAGCGCTCCCCTCCCCCAGCCACCAGGCCCTAGCTTCCCTAGGAATTCACCTTCTCCATTCACCAGCTCCTTGACCTGTCTTGGAAAGGCACCATCAGAGGATTGCACTCCAAATAAAGCTTGAGAAACAGCCTCTCAGCAGGCAAGCCTCTGAGATTTATCCAAACGAAGAGATAGAATTTTGCACAAGCCCACCAAGCTTTCAGTAGACTTTATAACTACTGCACTTCCCTCAAACAGACCTGCTTCCTTCTCCAGGCTAAAATCAGGCTCTGCTAATTTTCTCTTGTGTTCCTTTCTGATGCCACCTGCAGAGCAAGAAAACGCAAGTCATTAACAGAACTAGACTTGGATCCTACATAGTGGACTAGGCGGAACAAATGGCACAAATCATGTCATGAAGTATTTGGATTTTTTTTTAATAATTCCCTCTTGTAAGAGTGACTGTGAAATGTAGCAAACTGACACACACACACGCAAATCAACTGCCCATTCTTAGGGGTTATTTCTTGTAGTAGTTACCTTTACAGCCGTGCTTTTTTGATGACATTACCACAGCAATGAATGAATCTGAATGTCTTGACTATCTCGTCCGTAGGTGAATGTCCTATACTCCATAATTCCCAGCCAGTAAGCCAGCTTCCTTCCTTGAGGCCTGAACATCATCACTACCCAACAATCGATGAGCCTCTTCCACCAAGTAAGCTTTAGTTTTTAAAACCTATGTCTTAACTCTTCATATCAAGTCTAAACAGGTCAGTATGAATTTGAATGTAAACATCTAAACGCCTCCCCAACTCCACAGCGTTTGCTGTTCTCAAAACCAATATGGCACCTACTACAAAAACTGGTGTGTGTTCATTTTTGGTTTTGTTTTCTTCGACTGGTTTCAGCATGTGATCTTGAAAAGATAACCCAGTGTTTTCAGTGTCCCTCAACTTGTGACCCAGAGAGTGTTTGTTAACGAGACTTGACTAGTCCTTACAATCTAACTATTGATGATTTTCAGTCCCAAATTTTATTATTTAATATTTAAAAATTGCAGTCCAAATAGTATAATCCTGTTGTTTCCATTGGCTCTGTTATGTCACAAGCATCTCCCTGTAATAAAACAGCTTCAACCCATCGGGGCTCATGAACTTTCCCTACTATAACTCGCACTTGTAGGTAACATCTCCAGATTTCTTCTGCAGTTCTTAGAGGTTGCCAGGGAAAATATCATCTTCAGGATAGAATTCAATATCCTTTACTCCTGGTAACTATAGTGTGTGATTAATAATTATCTACCTAGTCATCTGAACTTGAAAAATTCATTTAATTTTCAGAAAGTTAGTTTCCTCGTTTGTAAAATAAAGTTTGAATGTCTTCATCTGTTAAATGAAAAGTTTGAACTAAGTCATCTCTAGAAATCATTCAAACTTTTACCTTGTAATACTCTATTTAATAAGAAAGAATTGACATCACAGACATTGTATTTTCACTCAGCATCACATATATTCATGAATTCCAGATCATCTCTGTTTTGGTTTAAAGATTAATTTTTCAAGCAAAAATAATCTTTAAGATTTGATAGATTTTTACAAATGCAAAATCTTTTAGGATGCAAGGAAACTGAGTTTCTTTATATTCTTTTGGCTGTGCTTACGTTAAGTAGTTACAGTTTTCAAAAGCAGAAGAGCTTACCCGTATTTCCTAATTCATCCTTTCTTAGTATTTTGTACATTAACCACTCTCCTCCCAATTCAACTGCAATTTATCAGTGAGGAAACAAGAAACTCTTTTAACGTGTGGACTAACTTAAAGGAACACAATATTTGCTTCTTAGGGACCAAACATTATGTCCTTTAACTTTGGATGACCGATTTCTTTCTTTATTTATACACTGATTTATGGACATTCCATAACTGAATAGTAAAATTTCAGTATCACTATAAAAACATCCTTCTTGGTGCTTATATATTTTTAAAAATCTATAAAATATTTTCTCCAGAAAAAAAAGATACTTTCTCCACAACAAATAACCTGACAGCCCATACAATATAACAACTACTTCTACCTGCAAATATTATAAATAATTTAATATAAATCCCATTTTAAAAGAATGACTTTATATAAACTGTGTTCAATAATGAAAACAAATTTCTCCAGATACTTTCAATTTTCTATCCATGACACATTGAAAAATAATAGAAAAATTGTTAAAGAATTCTGCCAACTGAATTTTCTTAATTAACCTCAGATAGCATATGAATGGCTTCATTGCTGATAGTCATTCATTCCACAAATATTTACTGTTATAGGTAAGCAAAATGGATAAAGATCCCCTCCTTCAGGGAGCTTACAGTCTAGTCTGGGAGACGGATAGAATAGCAAAAAGAGGCTAGTGTAGCATTTTAGATGGTAGCAACTGCTGCCGAAAAGCGAAAGTAGGGCAGGGTGAAGGGTCTCTGAAGATGTGATGGTAACTGGTTCGCAATTCTGACTCAAGTGGTTTTAAGCCTAGCAGTAGGCTCCTTTGAGAAGACAACACCTGAAAAGATGCAATGAAGGGTGGAGGAGGAAGAGATTTGCAGCCAAAGGGCGCGGCCACTGCTGGTGGAAATACTCTAGTGGGCTTAAGGAACAGGAGACGGGTCTGTCTGGAGCAGAGAGGGAGGGGGAAAGTGGCAGATGATAGGATCAAGGGAGCTAGTGGAGCCCCATCACAAAAGGCCTTGGACACCACGGAAGGACTTTGGCTTTTACTCTGGATGAAAGGCAGACTTTGTAGGGTTTTGAGCAGAGAAATAGCGTTGTCTGTCTTAGGTTTTGAAAAGCTCTCCCTGGCTGCTGTGTATGGAGTAAATTGTGAGAAGAAAGAAAGGAAGCATGAGATCCAACATAAGATTGAGAGTGACATAAAGTGACAGTGACCCAGGCAAGAAAGATGGTGGCTTGCACCAATAAGGTGGCAGTAGAGATGGGGAAGATTAGTCCGACTCTGGGCATGTATTTCGAAGGGACATTTGATGGCAGACAGCAGTCAAGAATGACCTAAAATAAAGGCTTTAACCTAGAAGGACAGAGTGGTCTTCAAGTGACATGGGCAGCGAAGGCTGCAGCAGAGACAGCGCTGATCATGTTATGTTCCTAGTGTCACACAGGAAGAATGTCAGGAAGGTGATGGGATGTGTGGCTCTCAAAAGAGAAAGGTCTAGACTCTAAACATGGTATTGCATTTGTTAAAATTCTTTTAAATGTACAGCTTGACAGGGTTTGTTAATATAGAAACTAAAGACGATCCATTATGGCTCTTCACTGTTCTTAGACTTTGTGGAAAGCTTGTAAGTTAGTATTTGATAGGTCCTTCAGTCCAAATGAGTTGACCTGACCTGACTACTATAACTTGCACCCCCGCATCACAGGGGTATGTTTTTAGGTGTCCCTCGTGGTGTCACAGTACTGAGCCCTGCAGTTTCAGTTCAAGGTTATTTCCTTATTTATAAACTATGAGAAAGTAAATTCTTCATAAAGCAACCTGGAGAACATACTCATAATTTCTAACTACACTTAGCTATTATTTCCTGACTATTTGTGAGTATGTAATAGCATTATGCATTCCAGATATTTCATATATTGGTAAAAGAGCCTATCTGTCCAATTTACCACCTTTTTCCATGAGTGATTTGAAGATTTTGAAACGAGTAGTGATAAATTATCATTATTGTTGCTTCCTTTTCTAGTTTTTCTCCTTAATATAAATCCATTTTAAAAGAATTTAAACACATTTTGTGTGTGAAGGAGTCCTTCCTTTACTGTGGGTATCAGGCTCTGTGTGCTCAGGACCTGGCATAGTTTCCAGTTCATAGTGACGGCTAAATAGAGTGTGTCCAGTTGAATTAAATAACATGATGCTCTTCAAACATTAATGCTCATTCTCTGATGGATGACAGTCATGTTGGATTCAAGAAAAAGAATTGTCCAATTGCTCTTGCTAATATTAGTTTGTCATCCATTAAAGAAATTAAAATTTGGGATCAAGATTAATGACCTGGTCATCACATATAAATACAATTTTATCAACAAGTTAATCACCATTCACAGCTAACACTTGACAGCTGCATTATCTAATAGTTAATTTTATTCAAAATCTCCTTGAACATATTAATACAATCTATCTACATTTTTCCTTCGATTTGTCTTATAAGCTAAATTTGGCATTTCCTGGTATTTTGGCTTTCATGGGCAACATTCAACAAACCATCAGGTCAGATATAATGTTCACGAACATATACACCATACACATATAAAACCATAAATATGTCAGATATGTTTTTTCATTTAAAAAAAAATTGAGAGTTGCTATGTCATTACCTGAATAATAAGCGTTCAACAGAACTGTTAATACCTGACCTACTCCCAAAAGCTATGGCTTTTCTCTTGTAAAAAGCTGGATACTTCCCCTCCCTTTGCAGTCATTTTTGCTTTTTATTTTTTCCTTTAGTGTAATGCATTTTCAGCACCCTTTTAATCATGCTGCTGCTATTTCCATCTCAATTTGATGTGTTGACTTGAAAAAGCTTTGCCTATTACTGTACAGCAACTCTGAATGAAGCTCACTTATGAACACGTTACCTCCAGCTCTTGCGGTTTTCAGGGCTTGTCCATCCACCTCACCTCTACTCAGCCCCTACATGTATGATGTACTGTGTCATCTATGCTTCCACCTTTCAGTTCATGTTTTTTGTTTTGTTTCTAATTCAGGAAGCAAAGGAACTGAACTTTTCTTTACCTTGGGCTCCCTCTGCTGTTTGGGATAGGGATTTATCAACAAAGGGGTATTTAATAGTGATTACCGCTTTGGTTTGGTTTTGGTCAGGGATATTTGGCGCCACAGGTAGGCTGAAGAAGCGCTGTTAATTTACCAGCCTATAAAAAGGATGTTCTGAAGCCCTAGATATCCAATTCTTCCATTTGCCCTCTAAAAAAGGATGGCATTCAATTAAGCTTGCGTTCAATTAACTGTTAGAGGTCATCTAAAGTAGCAGACACAGTATTTGAGGACTGTAGTTAAAACTAGTTTTAATACAAGGACTATTATTGCCTCTGCTGAACCTAGTTACCCTTTATTAGATTTAGCAGAGAAAAGATTCTCCAGCATCACAGAGGCAGCTCGCACTGGAGGCCATTTCAATCTTCCATAGCTATCATTTGAGTAGCCAACAAGATTGACAAAGAGGATGGAAATTTTTTTAAGAAATCAATTAATTAAGCTTTAGACTCTCATTAAAAAATTATTAGAATGTTAACATCGGTCATGGTCAAGCAACCACATTTACTATTTAAAATGGCCTAGAAGACAGGGTATGGTGGCTCACACATCTAACCCCAATACTTTGGGAAGCCGAATCAGAAGAATCACATGGGGCCAGGAGTTCAAGACCAGGCAGGGCAACCTAGCAAGACACCCTCCATTGCTATAAAAAAAATTTACAAATTAGCCAGTCGTAGTGGCATGCACCTGGAGGCTGAAGCAGGAGAATCCCTCTAGCCCAGGAGTTCAAGGTTATAATGAGTTATGATTGTGCTGTTGCATAGCCTGGGCAACAGAGCAGTAACAATAGAAATTTAAAAAGTAAAATAAAATGGCCCAGCAGAGACTCTAAGTTCCCTCAGCTCTTTGCTAGAATGCCTGGTTCCACACCAATGCCCCAGAAGCCAGGGCAAGCACTGCACACAGTGTCTGGCCTTCAGCCATAGACCAACGGTGAGTTCTACCTGCAGAAGACCTGGGAGAGGTATGTGTTTCACATGGGTCAGTCGTTTGTCCTTGATTTTTCTTTTTGCCTTTTCATTAAACACTAGACTGGGAAGCTCGAATTGACAGCCATGGTCGGGTCTTTTATGTGGACCACGTGAACCGCACAACCACCTGGCAGCGGCCGACAACAGCAGCCACCCCGGATGGGATGCGGAGATCGGGGTCCATCCAGCAGATGGAGCAACTCAACAGGCGGTTGGTGATCAGTATGCAATGAGCTCCTCTAGCCACAGCAAAAGGAAAAGGGCCACTAAAGAAACTCCTCTTGCATTTTCTGCCCAGATTGTATAAGGAGACTGGAAAGTCATTCAGTATCTTAAGAAACCCATTCATAGCAGGTACTTGGAAAGCTGGATTTAGAATTTGATGGCAAGAGACAAGCCAAGTTTGAGTGTCATTTAAAGATGGGAAATCCTCTTCATTTCTTAATGGCCCAGGCTCAAAAACAGTAGTTCTTAAGCAAGGACCCATGCTCCCCCCGCTGCTCACAAAGTGTTCACCAAGGAAGTCAGTGTTCCATGAACACTCCAGATATAATATGCAAATTTAAGCACAGATGCACATTTTTCTGGCAGACTGGTCATAAGATTCTCAAAAGGGTACAGCACTCCAACAGTTGAGAACATACAAGGACAGGTGTCATAAGAATCCTAAAAGCTGCCTAGAGAAAAAACTATCATTGATCACCGTATAATTTCTACCCTGGTCCCATAACAGCTATATGCCCATAAATAATAATTCTTAAAAAGCCTTCATCTTAGAAAAAGAAAGGTTTGAAAAATATTTTTCTGAGAATTGTTTTGTTTAAAAACTAGACCCTCACTATGGAACTTGTAAAGATGTCATGTTGGGTTTTAACCTGCAAAGGAAGCCCTAAACAGCCTATACTACCCATGCTAGTAGAAGGCATTGACTTTGACAGCTTGTTCTTTATGACGAGGGTGGTGGCTTTGGTTACTTTTAGTTGCCAGGAATGCAGACTGAGATTTGCTTCAGTTATAGTTATACCACATGCCGTCTTAGGGTTTTGTTTTTTTTTGTCAATATGCTGATAAAGGAAAGGTTGAGAGGGATTAAAATGAAGAAAAAAGTGAGTTTGGGGAACACACCTACCGATCGCAGACGCCTTTGAAACTTAACCGTACCAGTCAAGGTTGAAGTGGACAATTTAGTCCTATTAAAAACATATGGAAACATAAATTGAGCTGCTGGTTACTGTTGTATACAGAGAAGCATGCTTTACGTGAAAATCACCGGAACTTGCTTTTATGACTTGAACATTTGGAAGACAGCTGCTTTCCATTTTCCCCCATCAGCAGCTGAGTGTTTAAGTCATTAACGGGAACCTTAAAGGATTTTTGTTGGCAGCATGCTTCCCTACAATCATTTCCACCAAAACAACCATATTACAGGGAAGAACTTTCTATAACCCAGTTTTATTAGACATGAATGCACCAGAAAATCCACAGGGAAGACCTTTCATGGTGATTGCAGCAGAACTCCCATAGTTAAAAACGTAAAGGACTCATTTTACACAGAGATCCTGTTGCAAGTCTATAGGCAGAACTTAGCCTTGTCAAAGCAGATAAGGCAGAAACTGTTTAGGAAGCAAACTGAGAAATGGGGAGCATACCTTCAGGCCTTATCTGCAAGATGTGCTATTTGAGCACTAAACAGAACAAGCCGTAAATGTGAAGCAGGAAGAAGTGCCTGCATCTATGGCCTAAATATCCGTGGAAGTGTATGGTGGCGGCCAGCTTGTGTGATATAAAAATTATTCCAAATCCACCTGGAAGTGGCCCCTTTTGCAGCCTTTGATATGTAAATTCCTGTACCCTCCAGTGGAGCTGACCCTGCTGGGAGAGGCAGCTGGACTTCCTCCAGTGGGAGCTTGCTTTTGTGACATCCATCTGGACAGATAAAGAGAAAAGGAATTTAGCAATTTTAGAAAGTGCTTATTTCTTGTGAAAAAGCCTACTTGGTAGTGAAGGTCAGCTAACCTTCAGATAAGTATCCAGGCTTTTCCATCCTTATCTTGACCTATTGCTTTCAAGCATTTAAAGTTTTCTGTGATTGGAGGGGATAACAGCAGCCCCAGAAAGTAGCCACTCTTTTATCTTCCACATCACCACATGCAGGGGGCACTTTTTGAAAACCTGCCGATTATCCAGAGAAATTTACAGTGATCGCTGGCTCACATTAATAGGAAAATATTTCTCAGTGTTTCCTTTCTGTCCCAACCAAATGCTCGTGAGGATCAAATGTATTTGTGTAACAATAGTGACACATAGCCATAGTGATAGGCTGTGTTCAAACTTGGCCACTGTTTTGGCCTGGCCACTGCTCCCCCTGCAGGGAAGTCCCTCACTGCCTCCTCCCACCTGAAACACACCTCCTCATCCTAAAGGCATAACTTGAATGTCATATACCCCATGACGCCTTCCCAGAATCCTCCACCCAGAGCCTCTCTTACAGTTCTTTAATTCTCTTTGTACCTTTTCCCAGCCAGCGCCTGGTGTGGTGCTAGAAGTTTAATAGAACTCCATGCAAGATTATTTCCTGAGTTAACTTCTCCACTTCCAGAATATCCAGAAGTAATTTTCACAAATACATATTGACCAAATAAAAAATACACAAATGTGTTCTTATTTTTTAATAATCAACTAAAATTTAGGGATTTTGGTTATTTGCATAACATTATTATAACTTTATAATTATTATTCCCTTAAGGAAACAGTGGTTTTAAATAGGAAAAAAGTGATCTACGGTCTGCCCACCTCAAGGATTTAGCTCCTTTTTAAAAATGTCGCCATCTTCAATTTCCATACTCAGCATAATTCATCCATAGTAATAATGGTAATATATAGTTAGTTTCACATTCCTATTTTACTTAGTATACTATAAGCATTTTCACATTTCTGCATAGTCTTCGGATTAACATTTAAACGCTTGTATAGTATTCCATTGAGGGTTGTAATTTGCTTAACTTCATTTCTCATGTTGTTGAATGTTTTGCTTACTGCTTTTACCACTATTTTTATCACTGTCACCACCGATGACCTGTATCACCTCACCATAGAGCTTGTCTTATGTTTCCCGAGGGTTCTATTCCCAAAAGAGCAGGTCAAGGGAGACAGACATGGTTTAGGTAATTGGCATCAGTGCCTGCCTGGCTGTTTTCTACGTTAGGCCTTGTGTTTCTCCTGGGTCCCCTCTGCCAACATCGCCACCCTCACCTCCCTCCCATCTTTTGGGTTATTTTTGCTGACTTAAGAGGTGCTCTGAGTATGTCGAAGACATTTACATTTTACTTGGTGGAAGGAGGATCAACTCTTTTTCCATAAGTTTTTCTGTAGTCATTATAGTTTCTCTCATGTGAATTGTCTGTTCTTAGGCTTTTTTGTTTGTTTGTTAAGGTGGTTTGGCTTGGTGTTAGAAGGTTTGGTGTTTTTTTTCTTGTTTGGTTCTGTGTGTGTATGTGTGTACTCATTTGTAAATTAGGTGTTCTAGATGATTTTCTTACTAATTTCCATGAACCCTTTATATGCTATGAATATTTACCCTTTTACTACAAAAAGTAATACAGGAGGACATTGATGGCTAATTCCGGATGAGATAGAAGAGAGGGGCTTCGCCCTCAGAAGCAGGGTGAGCCTCTGAGGCTACCGTCCTGCCCTCTTGAGAAATTCCTCCTCAAAGCACAGGGTGCCCTTCACCCCCAAACAGCCCCTGTACTTTAGCAAAGACCCAAGGTGGGGTGTGATACCTGGGATGTCAGGCTGTTGATCCAGTAAGGCATGAGATAATCAAGGACATGTAAAGTAACTTGTGACATTGCTGACAAGGTCATCATCAAATAGGATCATATTTACTCACAAAAAATTCTCTGCTGTGGTCTCTGCACTTTGGAGACTGTAGCCTGGCATTTGTCTGATATCTATTGTTGAGGAACAAACTACCCCAAATGCCTTTTGTTTGTTTGGCATCAAACAGCAATCATTTATGATAATTATCTCGATTTCTCACGGTTCTGGTTTGACTGAGCCCAGCAGGGCAGCTATCTCTCAGATATCTCAGGATTGGGGTTGGGGTGTTGGCCGGGACTGTAGCCTCGAGTATCTGGAGGGTGCCACTGGCTCTTGGCTGGGAGGTCAGCCAGAACACCTACATGGGGACTGAGCATGTGGCCTGCGCTTCCTCACATCATGACCACTGGGCTCTGTCACAAACTGTTCCTTAACTATATAAATCAAAGTAGCCCCAAGACCTTCCTAGGCCCAAGGGGTGAGAACATGTATTCTGTCCCTTAGAATAGGGATACACTTCTGGAAAAGCATGTCGGTCTAAAAATGTCATCAAGCCACTTTGGGACAATGTGACCTACTGCAAGTCATTTTTTTACAGTAGCAGCTTCCATAGTCTTTGACCTCATTCTTCCTAAGGTCAAGGTTACATGCCAGGCAGCTTCTCCCTGGTGCCCTCTGCCCTCCTGCCATGGCTGTTCCCAAGTTCTGGCAGGGAGAAGACCCCCCTTGCCTTATCACAGACCTGTTGAGATGGTAAATTAACACTAATATATATATTTACTATAATTCCATTACTATAATTACTGCTATAATTCCATTACCACTCCACTCATTCCACCCCCCTCCACGTTTTGGGATAAGGGGCCCACTCAGACATGCCTTGCAGAAGTGAGTGGCAGAGTCTCTCCAGATAAAATAAAACTTAAGAAAGCCCTTAGGGCCTCAAACCTAGATGTGTATAATACAGACACCCAAAGAACTCGTGAGACAGGTTTCTGTAGCTTTAACCATCATTCAGATGAGGGTCTTGCAAATGCCCTGGGGACTCCACTGAGAATCCTCCTGCACAAACCCGCCGCAGGGGCATCTCATCTGCACGACATCCCGTCCCCTCATCTCCACCGTGGACTGTCCCTGGGGACCTGGTTATTCCCTGCTGCTTAGACTCGCTCCCTCCTCCCCCTCCCCCCTCTCCTTCCACCCTTGCTTTCCTGGGCAGCAGACTCATGCGAGCAGGACTCCCCTGGACAGTGCGCTCACATGAGCGTTAGGACCTCCAGGTCAGCACCTTCCCTACCCCCTCCTACCCTTCTGCCTCCCCTTCTCCAGTCTGCCTGCCTGGTGCCAACAGACATGCTGAAATTATCAACGTCTCCTCCCTCGTCTTCAACCTCCATGCCGAGCCAGGCCCCCAGTCCAGTTGAGTCTGCCTGTAAAGTTATCACAAGTTCCGCGCTGAATAGCTCTTGAATTTGGTCCCTTCCTTCCTCCAGGCTGTGCCCTGAGGTAGGGAATCAGCTGCTCATCACCTGCAGTGTGCTTTAGGAGGCCAAGGGACATGGGGAGGGGGACGGAGGGGCTGCTGGAGGGAGGAAGTTGGAGCTGAGGAGAGGGGAGCTAGACAGCTGGATGTCTGCTGAGGAATAGCAGGAATTAGAGTGGACTGTCAAGGGCAGGGAGGTTTAGGAAAGGTCTGATGTTCTAGTGGCAGATAGAGCTGATCGTAGACTCCTTACACTCTGGGTACCCCACCATCACCGCCACCGCCAGCAGCGGCAGTGGGCTTGGAAAGGCAGCCTGACCTGCGTGCCCGATTCAGGCCGATGGCATCTCTGGCCTAAACTGTTGTGGAGACCTAGCTCCTCTCAGCGACTCCAGGGTCCCCTCCTCCAATGCAATCTCTGCACCAGTCCTTGTCCCCAGTTGCATCTGAACCTGCCTCTCTGTTATAGCGGCTGCCTATCACTGCGAGGAGAGCCATGCTTCTCAAAGAGTGTGCCTGGGCGGCAGCAACACGATCACTGAGAACGCCACCAAAATACAAATCGTTGGGCCCTACATTAGACCTACTGAATCAGTGTGTGTTTTAACAAGTCCTGAGGCTGGGGGACCTTGGAGAATAACATCCAGACTGTTGCTGGGCGCCTGGTAGGGACTCCCTGCCTCCCTCCCCACTGGTGTCCTTGCAGGCCCACAGATCCTAACTCCGCCAAGCTCCCCGGGCTCTTCAAGGATGCCCTGCTTTGGCACATGTGGTTTCTCCTCTGAAAATGCTTTTTCCCAGAAAGCTCCCTGATGAGTTCATACCCCGACTTCAAAGTTTACCAGCCTTGGGGGTCCCCTTGTCTGAGTCTTGTCTGCAACAGGCTTTCAAATTGCTGAGTTATGGTTTCCGCACCATCCCCTTTTTGGTGCAGCTCAACGGTGTGTGTTCCAAGGGCACATCGCACAGTAACGCTTTCTTTGCCCGGAAAGCCCAGCACGGAGCCTGCCCGCACTGGAAGAGTTAATGAATACTCAGCTCTTGGCAGGGTGGCTAGCTGGCCAGCCAGATGACTAAATCTGCTACCTGGGAGGAAAAATAAAATGAGCCTTTGGATAAGCAGAAAACATTGATTTGTTTGCCAGAGTGCTTTTAGGTATCATATTTCCACAATCTCTGCCCAACCATGTCAATTACCCGTCAAATAAAAATAAGGGAGCAGAACCACTATTCCGGATTGTAGACTTATTACAATAACATCGAGGTAATTTGTTGTCTTCGTTGTAATGTTTTAATTTGCTTCCTACGCCTTTATTTTAGACTTAGCCTGATTTCAATACACAGGCTGTTTTGGGTGATTAGTTATTATTTGTGTTGATTTTTTAAAAGACACCATACTTAAAATTAATCATAGCTTACAAAACAAAGAGCATTCAGATACTCTAGAGATACTTTTCTTACTCATTGTTTTGAATTTGAAGAAGGGAATTTGAAGCATTTCTTTCCTGACACTCAAGACAGTCCCTTACAGATTGCTCCAATTTTCTGATTCAGAGCATCGGCCCCTGACAAGCAAACAAACAAAACTTAACTCCTATTTTTCTGTTTCCTGATGAAAGGTATCAAAACATTCAGCGAACCATTGCAACAGAGAGGCCTGAAGAAGATTCTGGCAGCCAAAGCTGTGAGCAAGTCCCAACAGGAGGCGGCGGAGGTGGAGGGAGTGACTCAGAGGCTGAATCTTCCCAGTCAAGCTTAGGTACCAGGGAAGGGTCCCCAGACACCGGGGATGGCATCCAGTGGCTGTGTGACAAAGGTGTGCAAGCCCCTCCCCCTGCCTCCTGGGTAGCAATGTGTCCAGGGTGACAAGAGCAGAGGACCAAGGTGAAGGAGAAAGAGGCATGCTTGGGACCCCACGGGGTAAAGCAGACAGAGCAGAGATTCCCACCAGGGAACTCAGAAGGGGATGCCCCCATCCTGGCTCAGGGGTCTAGAAATAGGAAAGCAGGTGAATCTGGGATGGGGCCAAGTTTAATTGCCATGGGAATTGTACAGCAAGGCAACTTTGTCAGTGGCTTAATCATGTGTTATTAAGTAAACGTATTTGTTGGTGTCCTAGGGATTTTCACTTATAAATAAAAATGCAATAAAAATTCAGTCCATTTCAAGAGGCCCTGTGACAACACTAGGAATACTTACTTGTTTGCATTTAGAATAAAATTCAGTTCTCCCGAGGAAGGAACCTGAGGGGGAAGAGGTTTGGGGTCTGCATCCACCTGGGGCCTGGCTTTCCTGGTTTTCATGGCTCTGAAGCTGCCCAAGTGGAGCTCAGACGAGGTTATTCAAAAGGCATGAGGCTGCCTTTCAGTCTCTGTGCCTAAAAGGATAGAAGACTATCACGATGACATCGTAATAATCCACTTTCTGTTTAAACCGAGTGAATGACGGCAGATTTATTTGACAAGAGAAGTCTCGGAGCACAGTCTAGGCAGGCGGCACTGGCTTTCCAATCCTGCCAATTTCAGCTGTCAGTGGCAGTGTGGAACTTTGGACATTTTTGTGTGATTTTACAAATACACTTACACAACAATTTTTTTGGTAATGGTCTTCAGTTTATTTTACTAGGCGTCCTAGTTTAGGTTTTTTGTGAATAATTATTTCTTTCTTTAGACCTCTGAGATGGATGTGGTATGATGGTCAAGGAATTAGAAACAGGAGGAAAAAGAAACAGAAAATGTGTTTCTGGGTTCGATATTAGATCAGTTGGCATTTACCAAGTAAAAAGCCATCCCGAAATGTAGTGGGTTAAACTCACAGCCATTCATTCCTCCCCCGGTCCTGTTGGCAATCTGAGCTGAGCCATCAGCTGTCTCATTAGCTGTGGCCTGGGGGGTCTGAGACCGATTACCCTGGAGTGGCTTGCTCCTGCCCGCCACGGCTTCTCATCCTGCCGCAGGCTAGCCCGGGCTCCTTCCCACAGCGGTGGCAGGGACACAGGAGAGAAAATGGAGACAAACATCTCTCTCTTTTTTTAATTTTTTAAAATTTATTTTTAATATTATCAGTGCATAGTAGTTGTATATTTTTATAGTGTAGATGTGATGTGTTGATACAGGCACGCAGTGTGAATTACTCAAATCAGGGTAAGTAGGGTGTCCGTCACTTCAGGCATTTAACGCTTCTTCGTGTTAGGAATGTTCCACTTTTACTCTTCTAGCTATTTTAAAGTAACTTATTATGGATTAGAATCTCTTTGTTGTGCTATCAAATAGTGTACATTCTACTTAACTATATTTTTATGCCCATTAACCATCCCCACTTTATCCTCCCTCCTTGCTCCCCTTCCCAGCCTCTGGTAATCATCACTTTACTGTCTCCATGAGCTCAATTGTTTTTAATATTTGGGTCCCACGTGTGAATGAGAACACTCAAGATTTTGTCTTTCTGCCCTTGGCTTCTTTCACATAATATTCACCAGTTCCATCCATGTTCTTTCTTTTTTTTTTTTTTTTTTAATTTTTTTTCTCCAAATTCCTGGTTTAATAAGGACTTATTTTGAGGGAAAGAGGTCCCAAACAACAGGCTGTTCACAAAAATAACCCACAGTATCAACTTTAGAAAACAAATCTTAAGACTATTACACTAATTATTTTTCTAGAGGATGCATTTGACATGCCCACTCTCATTCACAAAAATACATTGTTACATTTGTGTCGAATTGCCCCACATTAGTACTCTTACATGGAGTATAATACTCAAAGCTGCTCTTAGGTACTACTTTAACTAAATGAGATTGCCTTTGCAGTTAGGGAAGCAACTACTGAACTCATGTATGAATGGAAAGAACTGTTCTCCCTGCATGACAAGAGATTATTTTGGAGACAGCTGATAAAAACCATACATCCTTTTTATTGTGAAGTCATAAAGAGGTATCAAAATTAAAAGCAAAACATTACAGGGTAAGACTTAACAAAACTAGTAGGAGCATCAAAGGAAGTGAAAATGGGACTAGGCGCAGGGCGATATGAAAGAATGAACATGGGAAGGACAGGGATGGGACAACAGTGAGCATGTGGTGAAGATACTAGGGGGAGAGGATCTGGTGAGAATTTTGATCTACACAAGCGCCTAGGGAAAGAAACAATGGGATAAGATTTCTAAACCCCACTATGTGCTTGAGAGTCATCCTCGCCATTGGCGCTGTCTCTGTCATCTTCTCCTTCCTCAGGTTCTTTTTCATCATCCTTGATTAGCTCCAACTGGTCTTCTCCCCGATCTTCATTATCATCATCATCCAGTAGGTCCCCCTCTTCAGCAGCCCTTCAGACTCCATCTTTACATTAGTCTCATCTTCCTTCAGGGAGCTGCTGCTCTGCTCTTCTTCTGACTTATCATTCTTCAGCTCTACTGCTGCTTGTTTGCTCTGCTCCTTTTCCATTTTTTCCAGGTTTTCCAGTAAAATATCCACTTTTTGTTTTATCTGGGTCAACTCCTTCTGAATGGCCTGCAGGTCATCCCCTTTCAACTTTCCAGACTTGGAAGAACCTCGCTGTCCACTCTTAGAATTGAAGCTTTTTCCCCTTCGTGAGGTGTTTCCTGATCCACGCTGGCGTTTTGAGGGTACCACAGCCCGAGCAATAGGAGGAGGAGGAGGAACACAGGCTGGGTAACTGTACATCCTGTCATAATAATCCCGTTGAAAGTCATAGTCCAAGTCAAAAGAGGAGCTGAGAAGAGGGGACGGAGAAGGGTGTTCTGGTACTGACCTGTACATCTCCGCTGCAGATCGTTTCACACCTGCTTTTCCTTGATTCACTTTTGGCTCTGCAGCCAGATTAATATCTAAAACTTGGCCAGCAATCATTCTGCCATCCTCTCCTGCTACAGCAGCCCGGGCATTTCTCTCATTAACATACTGAACAAAGGCAAAGCCCTTATGAACAGAGCAACCCACAATTTTGCCATATTTTGAGAAAAGTGCT
>CAUYON010002541.1:0-23179 GCA_963573935.1 Arctocebus calabarensis | reverse complement strand
ATAGTGATCAAGGAAATGCCATGAAGGATATCTGTAACAGTATGATCAAAATATTTCTGAATGTATATGAATCGTGCCCTGTGATTGCACCAATGTACATAATTATGATTCAATAAAATTATTAAAAAAAAAAAGATTTGGGGGGTTAGTGACTATGTGTCTCTCTATACACTTTCAATTAAGGAGTGTATAGAGAATTAATATCTTTCAAGAAATAATTGAAATTTGTATTTGGATAGGAGAAGGAAGGAGGTAGTAGACAAGAGAGGAGAATGTAAATGACACTTGAAGAGAAGGAATGGATTGAAATCTAAAACTTAGTGTGATTTCCCATGATCCAAGGAAGGACAGAGAAAAGTTCTCATTAATGCAGAGTTTAAAACTGTCAGAGAGATATACATAAAATAAATAACACCATTTGGTCATCTGCTAGAAGTCACTAAGTGTAGATCATACAATAATTTCTTGAATTTCAAGGCTCAAAATTCTATTAATGAAATTAAGGGAATGCCTGGATCCTGAAATGGGCTATAGGCAACAAGAAGATATCTTCTAGAAAGTTCAAGGTAAGAGACACTGAGATGAAATGGGTGGAAATTATAAACGTATAATACATTCCAAAGGATAAATATATGGGAAAGTTAAAGCTCAACATTTATTTGATTCATAATATGAGGGGCTTAAAAGAGGGCTCTGTAGATCCAGAACAGAACATGATGTCTAAAAGCAGGTGGTTTTATCTGAGAATGCAGAACCTCTCAACATTTATTTTGATAATTGAATCTTTGCTATCAAGGACCATAATCTTCAAACTGAAAAGAACAAAGCAAGCATGGTCAAGAGGTATTTGAGGTCCATGAGAGGTGACAAGAAAAGAGAGAACAATTTTAAGTCTCAGAGGATACAAAAATAATTCCCAAAGCACAAAAAGAACAAGCAAACCCAGAAAATGCAATCCTTTGATACTATATTTATAATAAAAAATGGGAAAAGTTGAAGGACATAAGAAGGAAAAATCACCTTAATTATCTTTTATTTAAAAAAAAAAAGAGGTCATAAACTGGCCATGGTGGCTGTAATGCTGGCAATTCAGAAGGCCGAGGCAAGAAGATCGCTTGTGCCCAGGAGTTCAAGGATCTGTAGAGGTATGATCATGCCATTGAACTCCAGTCTGGACTACAGAGTGAGACCTCATCTCTAAAAAGAAAGAGAGAGGACGGGAGGGGAGGGGAGCAGAGGAGAGGAGATCATAGACCTTAGGAAGCATAGAAACCATAATACCAAAGTCAAAATGCTATAATGTATTACTATGTAGATAATTTGTACATATGAGAGTTCAAAGAAAGAAAAAGTGAACATAAATAGTTTGTGGGGTGCCTTGGTCCATATTGTGATGCTGTAACAGAACATCACAGATTAGGTAATTTATGAACAATAGAAATTTATTTGGCTCACTGTTCTCGAGGCTCAAATGGCCAAAAATATAACACTGGGATCTGGTGAGGGCCTTCTTGCTACATTATCCCATGGCTGAAGGTATTAGGGCAAGAGACCACAAAAAAGCAAGAGGGGTCTGAACTTGCCTTTAGCAGGAACCCATTCCTATGACAGAAGCATTAATCTATCCATGGGGTAAAACCCAATCACCTCCTAAAGGTTGTACTTCCTAATATTATCACAATGGCAATTGAATTTCAACATGAGTTTTGGAGGGGACATTGTGGCGATATTCACAAAGGCTCTTCAGAAGAGGTGAATTCTGAACAATGAATATTAGGAACATTTTCACAGATTTAAAAGGGAGCAGAATGAGGACAATGCACAAGTCATGTCATGCAATGGGAATACTCTTACATAGAAAGAAGCAAGAGGACACTTACATTTTTTTCAGGTGGTATAAATATGGTGGAATACAAAGTAAATCTGGAGCTAAAAAATAGTAAGTGGGAATATTATCCTGGTAATGATAGTGTTAGCAAAGGAGGTTAGCTTGAATGCCAAGTTAAATATTGACCTTTATTTTTTATTTCAAGAAAGCATGGGTAAGAATTTTTTAATCTGTCTCTATCCACTTTAAACTCACAACGAATCCAAGAGGGAAGAAGTTGAGCCCTATCAAAACGTTGTTTGCAAATTCTAACATATTAAAGGTGTTTTGCCACCTCTCTACCTTACAGTACCCCTCTAAGTAAGCACTCCAACACTTCTTACACACTTTAAAGGTTAATTTGCCTCAGATCTTCTGACATGGGTTTTGTTCTGATATGGGTTTTGTTTTATTTTTAAAAGATGTCAGCCTAGCAGGTAGAGTTGTGAAAAGAGTGATGGGAGTCAATGACCTTCCCAGCACTCATGACCTAATTACTAAAGTTTGATCATGTGCATATTTTTAAATAAAAAACTCAGTAAAGGTCCTGGTATTTCCAAGACTGGTACCCATCTATATCAAGTCCCTTATTGTCCAGATGTTGTCACCACTGCCCTTCTTAAGACTAAATGAAGACAGCAATATGGCTCTTATTTAATGTGTGAAAAAACTCATTTCGTTGGCTTAAGTTTCCATAATAAAACAAACAGTATATTTTCTGGGCAGTTAAAAAAAAAAAAAAAGCAGTACATTCCAATAGCAACATTCCAACATACGTACCAGTAGACATGTATATGGCTTATACAGTAACTTAAGCAATGAGGATCGTAGATGTAGAAAACTCAACCAAAAATTTAAAGCATATAAATTGGATTTAGGGTACTAGCAAGGGTTACATAGTAATGACTGACATAAACTTAGATGAATGGTTTCTGGTTTGGATACTAAAGATTGTATCTGGTTCTGAACTAGGGATCCATATGTTTAAATCTAATTCTTCCTTCAGGTTAATCATCTATAAAATGGGAGTACCTGTATAATTGTTATAGTAGTGGAAAGAATTCAAATAAAAGATAAAAGTACTTAATGCATACAATGTACATTATTTGGGTGATAAATAACCTAAAAAGCCCTGACTTGAACGCTATATAATTTATATAAATATTAATTATATAAATTAATTTAAAAAGTGAATGGTGGATAGTAAATGTGCAAAAATGTGAAGACTCCAATTTTATCACAACATTTATATTTCCATCTCCTAATCAGGGTATATTCTTTGACCCATATTTGACACAGACATTTATCTAAGTATTTATTTAAAGTACTTGAAGATTCTGGAAAACATTTTACATATAAAGTTCAAGACTATTAATACTGTTCTGTTGTGAAATACCTATTTTGTTTCAAGAAAAGTATTTCCCAAGGGCTTATGTTGTATCTTCAATGCAAGTGACTTTTTCACCAAGTACATCAGTTTGAACTTGCAGGGAAATTTTTACCTAATCAAGTATTATCATAGAACATGTACTCTAGCCCTAACCCAAGCAATAAACAGCTTACACAAAGAGGCTCAATATTTGTGCACCAAGTGTTATACAGATGATTTGTGATGACAAAAAAAGTGTTGTTTTCGTCTTTCTGAAAGCTTGTCCTTGGCTTTTTGCTGAAAGAGGGGAAAAGTCTGCCATCACTCCTTTCTATTTAGGCACCTGAATTTCATTGAGAAGGAGACTTTGTGACAGAGTGACATGATTACATGCTGCCTAGTACATTTGCTGAGCAGGAGGCTACCAAGGCAAGTTCGGGAATGGAAGAGAATGAAAGAAATGAGTTAGGTCACATATTTGATATTTGTTTTTTCTGTTAACCTAAATGATTCCATATATTTTTAACAAGATGTTGCTTGGATATGTGTCGTTTATGTGGTCATATTTTAACCCCCAATAAGCCGAAGTCTCTCTGGTTTTTCCTAATGCCAAGCCAGCTGGCTCTGAACATAAGGCAGGCCTAATGCCAAATCCTGGAGTATCTGGCACCTACAGTTATAATGACCTGCCTGTGACCGCAGGTCATCTACATCTACCAGGCAGGAGTGACAATTTGATTTTTATATCTCTTGTCATTACAGTGAAGCAGACAAACAGTATTCATGGCATCATCCATTTCCTGTCACTGGGAGAGGGAACTGGTGACCTTTTTTTTCATTATATCGGTTTACTTGCCAATGGAAACAGGTTTTCCTGAAGTAGCTAATAACCTCAAGGCACCTGGATGGGACAAATTCCTCCAAAACAAGGACATAATTTCTTCTCAAGCTGTTGAATTAGTGTTGCGTAGGCCAGAAAGAGCTAGGAATACAAGCCAACTGAGAAAGGCAACCCTCAAGCACAAAAAGATCATTTTATGAAATGGTTTAGGTCTATATGGCACATAGAACAGTATTATATTACTTGCTTGTACATATCTCCTTAATACCGATGTATATATATTCATTAGTTTTGCCTAAGAAATAGATTAAAAGAGAATACTCATCACAACAAAATGCTGTTAGCAGTCCAGAGTATGGAAGAAATGAACAGCAAATGCAGTCATCCATCAATGACAACCACCACTGGGCTACTTTTAGCATCTTAGGAAGCCAGCAGCTAGAATGGCAGTCCCACTCAGAACTCCCACATCTATACCCAGCTCCCACCTACAGTGAAATTGAGAAGCTTTTTCTTCTTTGCTGATCATTTTCCATTTTTGAAGCCTTTTGGAAGAATACAAAGCAAGTTAAATGAGTAGCATTTTCATTGATGTCCTTGATCTCCCACAACTCCAAACACAAATACTGAATAAATCAGTTACCAAAGAAATATTTTTCATTTAAGATATCCTACTCTTCCTTGAAAATGGAAACATTCTTTCAAATGAAACACAGGTCTTACTGGTAAGGAGTAAAATACATAAGCTGTACATACACACACACACATATTTGATGCTTCCTTAGGGGAATATATTTCAATTTATTTCTCCATTAAGAAACAAATATCAAAGCAAAAATGTTAAGTATTTTCTTCCTTTCAACAGCTATTTAATTAATTGCTACTTTCAGGAATAGGAAACTTTAATGTTATAACAGCATCTACATAATTATTCTACTTCCTCCAAATACAATTGAACCTAAAGCAAGTTCATGGTTAAAAGTGCATCAGTCTCAGCCTAAGAAAGTCATTCCATAATATGTTTAACACATAAGAAAAAGTCTGGTATGAAGGGAGGCAAATGTCTAATCTCTCCATTTGCACTGATAAGTGTATGCAGTTTGTGTTTCTGTTTCTCTGTGTGTTCACTCTGTTATATGTTGTATAACTTAGCTCCCTGGAGATAACTTTAACAGACACAACTCAGGCCCTGCAGAGTGACTCAATACCTTGGGAATAGGCATCAGGCCAGGCTGACAGATGGATATCAGTTTGACATGAAATATGCTAAGCTATGCATCACGTTAGAGCATCATCAGCCAAATTCTCCTTTGAAACCACTCAAAGGCAAGCGTGAATACTTACTTGCATGCTTTTATGTATGAAGCGATTTTCCAGTTAGGCTTTTGTAGCGTTAAATAGATGTCTTAAAAGTAAATTTACTTGTCCGTGCATGTTGATTTACTTGTTTGTTAGATTTTGAATTTATGCACTTAACAATACTCAACAGGAAATAATTTTTATGTTCCTGAAATTCATCAAAAGCCCTTAGAAAGTGCATCCAAAAAGGCTTCTGTCCTCCTGTGCAAGCCTCTAGCCAAAGCAGGAAAATGATCACGCAAGATTGTTTCTCCTAAATGGTGAAGCTTGCTAAGGAATTGGTAAATGTATTTTTTACCCCATCTCATACTTGATTGAATCCACTCTACAAACTAAATGAAGATGAAATATCACCTTCTTTGATATCACTAAATAGTTCACGAATTAACACCAAACTGCAAATGAGGAGATAACGTGGCTTTTTGAGAAGAACAGATGCTTTCTGTTCTAAAGTAGTTGTGATAACGGGGTAGAATAGTTCATGTACAATGCATGCCATCTGCTGACTACTGCAGAGTATTTACAAGGGTAAATACTTCCAATAACTGTGTTTGGCAAATGACTATCTGACTTAATACAACTACGCTCGAGCCACAAATTGGCTCTTGTAGATTTTTTTTTTTAACTTTACATAGCCATGATATAAAATTAAAAGATAACTACTCTGAGGTCCGATACCTTGATAAGTTTTAAATGCCTCTCAGAAATACACTAAATAAGGAGCAAATAAATCCAAATGCTTCTGCCTTCATCCACATGAAATGCAGAAATAAAATATATTTCTTAAAACCTGATGTATGCTTTGTGCTACTTTTATAAATCAGTCTGAATTAAATGTAAAAACTATAATTGAAGAAATGTGATTTGTTGTGTCTTTGGTTAGTCACAGCAAGTAACACAGATGCTTTTTAAATATTGTCTACCATTAATATTCAGTAGAAACAGTTCAAAGAAATTAAAAAATTACCTGTCTCTGTTAATTTAATAGTCAAATCAGTACAACTGTAATGTGTGAATATGTAAAACCATTTAGCAGTGCAAAGCACATTCCCAGGTAGTAATTTCCCGGATATAATAATTTCTATAATTAAAGATAAATAGAATAACAGAATATTAATTTTATTTTTTCTAACCTAAAATTTTACCCATAATGATAGCCTTCTGATTTACTGCCACAAATAATTCACATTTTGATTTTCCAAGGTCAAATAGCATTTTTAATGTCACAGAAACTTTATCAGCAACTTCATTTGTTGCTAGAATCTATGTGCCTAGATTCTAACATCACCATCTCAGTGTAGGTATTTTTTTCACTGACTATGTAAATTTCCTTTTTAAGACTCATGAGGACAAAAAGTACGCATGTAGTAGGCAGAAACTGAAGCAATTTCAGTCTTGAAATAAGAAAATCTCATTTTGTGAACAAACACCTTTTCACCTGAGGGAACGTCTTAGTTTTCATGATGTATTGATAAAATAGTTAAAAATCAAGAGAAGTCTCAGTCATACTGGTTTGAGGAGTCAGAATATAAAGCTTTTGGCTGGTTGAGTGGCTGGAAATTATAGAGAGAATTCCCAGAAAAGAGAATGAAGGAGAGAGGAACCCCCAAATCTGCATATAAACACCATTAAAATATTTAGCTGATCACTAGATTGCATATGCAAGAAAGACTCTAGAAGCAGCAAAAGAAAGTCAAAAATAATTGACCAGAGATTCCAGCTGCTGCATATTTCAGGAAAGAGAGTTTGAGTCTAGCCAAAGTAACTCACTGCTTGCTACAACAAAATCAACACTATTCAGAGGAAGAAGACAAAATATAGAATCTTTACAACATAAGATCCACATGTCTACTAAATAATTAAAAATTTTTAGACATAAAACAGTCAACTGTGACCCATGCGTAAGAATAGAAATCAAGCCTGAGATGACCCAGATGATGAAATTAGGAAGCCACCGTTGTACAGCAGCTATTGGAAACGCCGTTCAATGACTAAAAGGAAAGCTATGCTCATAATGAGTATACTGATAGAAAACATCAGAAGAGAAAGGCAAGTTCCTTTTTAAAGGACCAAATAGAAAGTCGACAAATATAAAGTACAATATCTGAAAGGAAAATATTAGTAGATTGGCTTGATAGGAATTTGGAGAGGACAGAAAGTTTTCAGCAAACTTGAAGATAGATCTATAGTTACTATCTAATCAGGAGAACAGGGAGAAAACTTACTGAAAAAACAAAATAGAGACTAGTAACTTGTGAGACAGTATGAAGTGATCTAATATATTTGTAACTGGATGCTTAGAGACTAGAAAAATAAAGTGAGAGAATAAAATAGAAGACAATCTGATGAAAAAAGGCCCAAGTTTAGTTAAAAATCTGACTTTGGCCTTTACCTTACAAACACAAGTAATGTTACCTAATCATATGTACCCTCATATTAACCCCTTAAAAAATCATCACAGGTTCAAAGGCTCAGAAAATCCAAAGCAGGATAATGTAAATAATAATAATAATAATGAAAATGAGAGGGAAGGAGAGTAGGGGGTCAGGTCTTGGTGTGTGCCACACCTTTTGGGGGCAAGACACGATTGTAAGAGGGACTTTACTTAACAAATGCAATCAGTGTAACCTGGTTTCTTGTACCCTCAACGAATCCCCAACAATAATACAAAAAATAATGAAAGTAAAAATCAAAAAATCTCTAGACACATCACAGTCAAACTTCTGAAAGCCAAACATAGATAATTTTAAAGCAGATAGCAATTTTAAAAAGCCAACATGTTATATACAAGAGAACAATTAATGTGAGTGATGGCTAACTTCTTATCAAAAGAAACCAGATGTTATATTTAAATTCCTAAAAGAAAAAAATCTTTTAACTCAGAATTCTATATCCACTGGAAAATCCTTCAAAAATGAAGCTGAAATAAAGATGTTTTCAAAAAGCAAGTCCTGTATTAGAAAAAAATGCTTAAAGCATTTCTTTAACATAAATAAAAATAATATCATAAAAACTAGATATTAACAATGAAATGAAGAGCACCACAGAAGATCTAGGCAGATATAAAGGACTACATTTTATTTATTGCCTTAAATTTCTTTAATAGATCCATGACTGTTTAAAACAAAAATATAAAGGGGGCACCTGTGGCTCAAAGGTGTCGGGTCCCAGCCCCATTTGCTGGAGGTGGCGGGTTAAAACACACCCCCGGCAAAAAAAAAAAAAAAAAAAAAAAACACTTTAAAACAAAAATATAAAACATAATTGTGAGAAAATAAACCCTATTAGTTTCATAGTGACATCACAGTAAAATATAAGAAAATAAAAACAATAATAACAGAAGGTATAAATAGAGTTATGAAGGCTTTACTTTTTATGAAAGAGTAAACTATTTGAATTTTTACTCTGTAACTTAAAGATGTATATTGTAATCTCAAGATTGACTACTAAAATAGCACAGAGATATAACTAAGCATTAATACAGGAGGAAAAATGAAATCCTGAAAACACAGGCATTCACTTTATGAAGACAAAAAATGGAAGGACAAGAACATAAACATATATAAAAAAGATATACTATAAAAACATTGATCTTAAGAAAACTGGTATGGCTATAATACTATAGCACAAGGTAGATTTGGAGAAAAAGCACAGTTTGCTAAAGATAAAACTGAATATTTCATAATGATAAAATCATTAATAAATATAATCCCAGATATGTATGTACCTAGTAGCCGAGGTTCAAAATCCATGAAGCAAAAAGTGTCATAAGTAAAAATCAAACAATCCATAATCATTCTTGAAGATTTTAACACCCATTGCTTTGCTTAATAATTGGTGGAACAAGTACACCAAAAGAACTGAAAAAGTACACAGAATATTTGTAAAAATATTTGAAATAAACAAAATTACTAACTTGACTTAATTGAAAGACATGAAGCACTTACCCATGAACAGTATAATACATCTTCATTCAAGAGCATATGAAACAGAAATTGACCAAGATAAATCAAATTTTCTAAGAACTTAATTCTTAGTAAGTATATGCTCTGACTACAATGGAATAAAACTAGAAATTAACAAAATGACATGTATAGAAAAGACTCAAATATGTGGAAATTATCAGTTTACTTCTAAATACTCATGAGTCAAACAGAGAGTTTAAAATTACTTTTCTTCTGAAAAATTCAAATTAAAAACATAAGTGATATAATTTCACAAATACTAGCATAACTAAAAATAAAATTTAATGTTTTTAAATAAAATATCTTGAAAACATCAGATGTTTGAGAATATATATATCCACTGGAACTCTCATATATTTTTGGTTAACAAGTAAAATGGTGTAACCTCATTGCATAATAGTTTAGATGTTTCTTATAAAGTTAACTCTATGCCCAGAAATTTGACAAAGTGAAGGAAATGGATCAATATTTGGAATCACACCCTCTCCCTACACTTAGCCAGGAAGAAATAGAGCTCCTGAACAGACCAATTTCAAGCACTGAGATTAAAGAAACAATAAAAAATCTTCCAATGAAAATATGCACTAGGCTCGGCGCCTGTGGCTCAATGGACTAAGGCGCCAGCCACGTACACCTGAGCTCACGGGTTCGAATCCAGCCTGGACCCGCCAAACAACAATGGTGACTGCAACCAAAAAATGGCTGAGCATTGTGGCGGACGCCTGTAGTCCCAGCTACTTGGGAAGCAGAGGCAGGAGACTCACTTGAGCCCAGGAATTGAAGATTGCTGTGAGCTGTGATGCCACAGCACTCTACCCAGGGTAACAGCTTGAGGCTCTGTCTCAAAAAAAAAAAAAAAGGGAAGAAAGAAAGAAAGAAAAATATGCACTGGTTCAGATGGCTTCACACCAGAAATCTATCAAATCTTCAAGTAAGTGCTTATTCCCATACTGCAGAAATTATTCCAAAAAATTGAGGAGGAAGGAATCTTCCCCAACATTCCCACGTTCTATGAAGCAAATATCACTCTGATACCAAAACCAGGAAAAGACCCAACTGAAAAGGAGAACTTCAGACTAATTTCACTAATGAATATAGATGCAAAAGTTCTCAACAAAATCCTAGCCAATAGATTACAACTTATCATCAAAAATTCATGCATCATCATCAAGTAGGTTTCATCCCAGTGATGCAAGGCTGGTTTAACATACACAAATCCATAAACATTATCCACAGTATTAACAGAAGCAAAAACAAAGACCATATGATCCTCTCAATAGATGCAGAAAAAGTATTTGATAAAATCCAGCATCCTTTTCTAATTAGAACACTGAAGAGTATAGGCATATGTTACACATTTCTGAAACTGATCGAAGCTATCTATGACAAACCCACAGCTAATATTTTACTGAATGGAGTAAAACTGAAAGCTTTTCCTCTTAGAACTGGAACCAGACAAGATTGTCCTGTCACCATTGCTATTCGACGTAGTGCTGGAAGTTCTAGCCAATACAATTTGGCAAGACAAGGAAATAAAGGGCATCCACCTGGAAGCAGAGGTCAAACTCTCCCTCTTTTCTGACGATATGATCTTATACTTAGAGAATCCCAGAGATTCAACCACAAGACTCCTGGAAGTCATCAAAAAATACAATAATGTCTCAAGATATAAATTCAAGGTCCACAAATCAGTTGCCTTTGTATATGCCAATAACAGTCAAGACGAGAGGCTAATTAAGGACACAACTCCCTTCACCATAGCTTCAAAGAAAATGAAATACCTAGGAACATAACTAACAAAGGAGGTGAAAGACCTCTAGAAAGAAAATTATGAAATCCTAAGAAAGGAAACAGCAGAGGATCTTAACAAATGGAAGAACATACCATGCTCATGGCTGGGGAGAATCAACATTGTTAAAATGTCTATACTTCCCAAAGCAATCTACCTATTTAATGCCATCCCTATTAAGATACCAACATCGTACTTTCAAGATTTGGAAAAAATGATTCTGCGTTTTGTATGGAATCAGAAAAAAACCCGTATAGCTAAGGCAGTTTTTAGTAATAAAAACAAAGCTGGGGGCATCACCACACCAGATTTTAGGCTGTACTACAAAGCCATAGTGGTCAAGACAGGATAGTACTGGCACAAAAATAGAGACATAGATATTGGAATCAAATAGAAAACGAGGAAATGAAACTAACATCTTACAACTACCTAATCTTCGATAAACCAAACAAGAACATACCTTGGGGGAAAGACTCCCTATTCAATAAATGGTGCCGGGAGAACTGGATATCCACATGTAAAAGACTGAAACTGGACCCTCACCTTTTTCCACTCACAAAAATTGATTCAAGATGGATAAAGGACTTAAATTCAATGCATGAAACAATAAATATCCTCAAAGAAAGCATAGGAAAAACACTGGAAGGTAGCCTAGGGAAAGACTTCATGAAGAAGACTGCTGCGGCATTTGCAACAATAACAAAAATAAACAAATGGGGTTTAATTAAACTGAAAAGCTTCTGTACAGCTAAGGAAACAATAACCAAAGCAAATCGACCACCTACACAATGGGAAAGGATAGTTGCATATTTTGAATCAGACGAAAGTTTGATAACTAGGATCTATAGAGAACTCAAATTAATCCACATTAAAAAAGCCAAGAATCCCATAAATCAATGGGCAAGAGACATGAATAGAATCTTCTCTAAAGAAGAAAAATGAACAGCTAACAAACATATGAAAAAAATGTTCCTCATCCCTAATTTTTAGAGAAATGCAAATCAAAACCACCCTGAGATACCATCTAACCCCAGCAAGAATGGCCCACATCACAAAATCTCAAAACTGCAGATGCTGGTGTGGATGTGGAGAGGAGGGAACACTTTTACACTGCTGGTGGGACTGCAAACTGATACAACCTTTCTGGAAGGAAGTATGGAGAATCCTTAAAGAGCTCAAGCTAGACGTCCCATTTGATCCTGCAATCCCATTACTGGGCGTCTACCCAGAAGGAAAAAAATCCTTTTATCATAAAGACACTTGCACTAGACTGTTTATTGCAGCTCAATTTACGATCGCCAAAATGTGCAAACAGCCTAAATGCCCACCAATCCAGGAATGGATTAACAAGCTATGGTATATGTACACTATGGAATACTATTTAGCCATTAAAAGAAATGGAGACTTTACAGCCTTTGTATTACCCTGGATAGAAGTGGAACACATTATTCTTAGTAAAGCATCTCAAGCATGGAGAAGCATAGATCCTATGTATTCAATTTTGATATGAGGACAATTAATGACATGGTGGGTGTGGGGAAGGGGAGAAGAGAGAGTGAAAGAAGGAGGGAGGGGTGGAGAAAGGAAGAGCAGAGAGAGGGAAGGAGCGAAGCGGGTGGGGTCTTGGTGTATGCCACACCTTTTAGGGGGCAAGACACGATTGTAAGAGGGACTTTACCTAACAAATGCAACCAGTGTAACCCGGTTTCTTATACCCTCAATGAATACGCAACAATAAATAAAAAAAAAAAGAAAAATTCTCTCATCTTCGGTGTAAGATGGAATAAAATATCTTCTGTCCACTTACAAAAATATTTTGGAACTCAATTAAAACAGGTAAATAAAGATAAAGACTAATTATGGAAAAAAGAGGGAATAATCAAATTAAAGGGGCAAAATAATACATGAACAATTGATCAACTTAATAAAGGATACATAGGAGTTTTTCAAACCATTCTTATATCTTTTATATTTGAATTAATATTAAAATTAAAAGTTAAAAAATAAAACAGTAAGGTCCTGTTTCCAACATAGCAGTATAAACCCACTGCAGACCATCTCTCCACTGGTAACAACAAAATCTCTGGGACAAACTATAAAATCCAACTACCTGAAGGCTCTGAAAAGTAAAGAAAAGGAAGAAAATTATAGAGGGCCAGTCAAAACATGGTAAAGCAACCTGTTAGGAAGATCCCGTACTTAGCTTGTCCGGGGGTAGAACATTATGGAAATGTCTATCGGATGCATTTGTTCTAGAGTTCATTTTAAGTGCACTGTTTATTTATTTTCTGTTTCAATGGTCTGTCTAGCTCTGTCACTGGAGTGTTGAAGTCCTCGTCAAATACAATGCTAATGTTTGTTTCTTTGCTTATATGTAGTGGAATTTTATGAATTTAGGAGCTCCTGTGTTAAGTGCATAGGATAGTTATATTTTCTTCTTATTGAATTGCTCCCTTTACCATTATATAACGATCGTCTTTGTCATGTCCTTTAATCATTGTTGACATAAGGTCTGTTTTATCTGGTTTCCCTTTGCATGGAATACTGTTTTTCCAAATTCCTTTACCTGGGGTCTGTGCAAGACCTTGAGGTTTAGCTGTGTTTCTCAGAGATAGCATATGCTTGGAGTGTGTTTTTTCATCCATTCAGCCAGTCTTTTAAGTGAGGTACTAAGACTATTCACATTCAGTGTCAATCTCAATATGTGCGGTACTGTTCTATTCATCTTGTTGCATGATACCCTGTTGTTTTATTTTCCTTTTTATGCTATTGTTTTAAAGAGCTGTGAGCTTTAACTTTTGGTTGTTTTTTTTTTTTTTAAACACTGGTGGTTATCTTTTATGCTGTTCCCTGTATAATGCAGTTCTGAATATCTCCTGTAACAAATTTCTTTAGTGTTTGCTTGTCCAGAGAAGTCTTTATTTTTAGCTGCCGGTTTAAGGAAACTAAAAACAAGTGATTGGGTTGGTTCAAAAGTCTTATCTTCAAGTTCTGAGATTCTTTCTCCTCTGTGTTCTACTCTGTTGCTGAGACTCTCTACTGTGTTTTGAAACTCCCTGAATGCCTCTTTCAAGTTCTTAAGCTCTGCTATATCCTTCCTAATTATGTCCAGATCCTTGGTAACTTTATCTTTAATTTCTTTGACTTCTTGAGAGAGTTTTTGGACCTCTTTTTCCATATTCTTTTAAATTCCATTAATTTTATTAGCCATCCATATTCAAAATTCAATTTCTGTCACTTATGCAATTTTTTATGGATAGCATTTTCAGATGTATCTTCCTTGTAATCTCTTAGGGGAGTTGATCTGCTCTAATTTTTCATGTCACCAGGGGCCTTCTACTGATTCTCCCCCATGTGTGTTTTCAGCTTTTTTTTTTTTTTAATTTTTAAGCTAGAATGTTAGGGTTACCCTAAATTACTGTTGAGAGATATTCTATTTGGGCTCCTGCAGGTAGCTCCCAGGAGGCAGTTGGGGAGTGAAAGGCAGAGCCTGGGCTGACCAAGTGGCACACGTATCTGCCAGCAATAGTGCTATTCAACTGGCTCAGGGGCCTTTTGGATGTCGAGTCAGAAGGGCCAGTGATGGCAACAGCTTCCCCAAAGGGCAGAACTCTCCACAACTCTTCTAGGACAAGCCAATGCCAAGTGTCAGCTCCTTGTTCCACCAGCTACTCAGTAGGTATTAGGGCTGTTTGGCCTCCTGATGTGGTGGGTTGGTATCAGTTTCACAGGCCCCAGGAGGAGGTTCTCCACTTCTATTCCAGTTCCTGATGACACAAAGTAGCTACTTGTTGTTCTGTCAACTTCTGGCTAGATTACTATGACCATTTGAATGCCTAATCTGAGAGGAAGTTCGTTCAGAGGCCCTGGGATGCGGACCTCACCCCACCCCTTCCAGGTCCTGCCAGAGCAAAGCAGCTGCTTGCTACACAGCCCTCTCAGCAAGGATTTAGGGCCATCTGGATACTAAAACAGACTGGCTGATATCAGTTTCAAGGACCCTGAGGTGTACAGTTCACCATGCCTCTTCCAGGCCCTCTCAAAGCCTTGTGGCAGCTTGTTATGCTGATTTGCTCAGCCTGGTTTCAAGGCCATTTGGAAACTAAAACTGGCAGGTTGGAATGAGATCTAGAGGCGCCAGAATGTAAAATTTACCACTCTCCATCACCACTGACTATTTAAATGAACCACTGCTTTTTCCTGTGGCCCTTACTGCACACAGCCTCCCAGAGCTCCCTTTTGGGGCTGCATAGTATGGGGGTCCATGAAGACCAGCCTTGTTATCTCTAAGCTGGGTGGGGTAGGGCTGGGGTCAGGACCTCCAGGTGATACCCCTAGGCCAGGGGCAGCTCATGGATAATGAGCCAAACTGTCTCAGCCAAAGTGTTAGCCCCACTGGCAACAGATTCAAAAAGCCATGGTTTTTGCCTATGGTTGGGGGAGGGGAATCTCCCAGCTTACAGTGTTTCTCCCAGGAGTTCCCAGAGTACGGTCCCCTGAAGCTTGTAAGGTCTCTGCTGAGAAGTCTTCTGTTAGTCTGATGGGTTTTCCTTTGTAGGTTACTTGTTTGTTGTTGCTTTTTTCTTACAGTTTGTAAAATTTTCTCCTTCATTTTGATTTCGGCTAGGTTGATGTCTATGTGTCTTGAGGATGGCCTATTTCCTATGATTCTACCCAGTGTTTGATCACCATTTTCTATTTGGATATCTCAATCTCTGGTAGGGAAGTTTTCCTCATTAACTGCCTTGACAGATTTTCTATGCTTTTTGCTTTTTCTTCTTCTCCCTTAAGGATACCAATAATTTGTTTATTGGTTCTCCCCTCCTGTTCTTCTCCACATTAGAACGCCTCCATCAGGTACTTTCTGATCTTCCCAAGTGTTACACCCCTTCTCCTTCATTCTAAATGTCCTCCATCATTTCTGTAATGATTCAAAATGCTCTTTCCAAGAAGGCCCATCCATAGGTGGGAATCCACCTGCAACTTTCAATCCTCTTCCTGAGAGTGGTGCATTCGAGATGCTTCTAATTCATCATCCTTCCCTTCCAATTGATATGTCACTTTTATGTATTACATCCTTTTATTCTGCCTTCCCTGGCATATTTTTCAGATGCTTGTGGTTCGTGTCTTTAAAATGAAATTGAATTATTAAAGCTAGCTCATCCCTCTACATCATTCCTAGGCAAAAATGTATAAGGCCACCAGGGATCCTGGCCCCGGCCTAGGAGTGTCACCTGTGGGGAAGGACAAGTGGGGAAAACCAATAAACAAAGACATTGTAATAAAACAGAATGAGTTCAAGACTTTTAACCTGGGCTGCATTTAAGGAGGCTTGTAAACCCTTTTTAGGGAAATGATTGTGAGAAAAATGGACTTAGAGATCCACAAAAATGCGAAAATAAATTGAGCTCCTCGAGTCAAGGAAATAGAAAATATTAAAAAGGGAAACACATGTTAGATTTGAACAATATATTAATTAGATTTTTACTTAAAGATGCAGTAAAATACATTTTACAAAGAAATATGAAATCCCTTCTAGTAACATGGATGGAATTGGAGGTCATTACATTAAGTGATATAAGCCATATACAGAAAGATAAATATTACATGCTTTCATTCATATGTGAGAGCTAAAAAAAAAAAATGGATCTCTTGGAGGTAGAGAGTAGAATTGTGGTTACCCTAGGCTGGGAAGAGATGGGGGGGGATGGAGAGATGAGAAGTTGGCTAAGGTGTATAATAATACAGTTAGGGAGAAGAATAAGTTCTAGCATTTGAACTAGAACATTCGAACTAGTAGTATTTGTAGCATTCTATAGTAGAGAAATTTTAATTAATAACTTATTTTATATTTCAAAATAGATAAAGAGAACATTTGTAGTGTTCCAAAGACAAAGAAAAGATAAATATGTGAGGTGATGAATATCCCAATAATTCTAATTTGATTATTACACATTGCAGACAGTTATCAAACTATCACATGTATCCCCCAAATATGTACTACTGTTATATATCAATAAATTATTTAAACTAATCTGAGAAAATGTCTTCCAATGTTGAAAAAATATTATTTTAAAATATAACACTCACTAAAAACATTTCCTTGGTCCATATGAGAAATAATAAATATATATTTCCTATAAGAAATATATATCATGAATTATATCATGTACAATTTATTATATTTACATGTTATATAAATTATATAATATTTTCTGTAAGAAATACAACCAACTCTCATATATGTAGAGTTAATGAGCATAAAATATTTCCATGATATTTTTATGCAATATATTGGTGCTTTTAATTGCAAAGACTACCTATACAAAACTGTATTATCACTATGAGACCTTTATGTTACCTAATCAGAGGGTAAGCCTATGAAGTCTACTAGACTTCAAATTATCCTTAAAATAATCTTTAAATTAAGAGATGACAATCAAATTGTATTGTAGTGATTGAATATTTAATTTTATATAAACCTTAAAATGTTTTAAACTTCAGTATGGATGACATATTATTTTTACTCCAAGGCCCCACATAGAAAATGATACATTTGTTTTGAAAAAATCTTCCATGGCATTTAAAATATATTTCTCTCCATCCTAATATAACAATGACCATCCATTTGCTAAAGGAATATTTTCCTAAATAATTATAAATTATTCAATCACTATAAAATATGTCATATTTGTGACAAAAAAAACCCATCAAGCTACCATTCTGTTAGGGCAATGAATCATCATAATGATAAACAAATTACTGTCCTTGTTAAATTCAGTGAACACCATCTAATAGGAGAGCTGACGCTAAATATAAATTACTAGCAGATATAAATCAGGGAATTAGCAATATTCTTTGAAATGGAATATGTGGGACAGTGCCTGTAGCTCAGTGAGTAGGGCATCGGCCCCATAAGCCAGAGGTGGCGGGTTCAAGCCCAGCCCCAGCCAAAACTGCAAAAAAAAAAAAAAAAAAACAGAGATCCTCTTGAAATTGAATATGTGCACTTTAACAGACATTATCTGCCTTCCATATTTCTAAGAAAGATACATTAGGCAATACTTAATATCCGAAGGAAAACCTTGACGGAGTTTTATAAAGCATTTTTGTCTTACCTAGCTTTATTGCCAATATTTATCCTAGGGTGTTATTTAACATCATGCTTAAAATAATCAACAGAGCACAACACATTGGTATATCAACACACTTATTAAGCAATGACAGTGTGTAAGGCACTGTCAAACTCAAAGTCCATTCTAGATACCTAGCTTGAAATCTGTTCTTTTTCCCTCCAAACAAGATGTCCTTTGTAATGTTTTAGGACATAAAAATTTCTTTACTTGGTAATCAATAGACTTTAACTTTTATTGTAATACAGGAAAGGATCTATTTCATAAATTTGCATCTCAATAACTCTTCAACAAGTATATAACTGTGCAGTCAACACCCAGATTAAGAAACAAAGTATTGCATGCATTCCAGAAGTCTCCTTATTTCCCCTTCTAGTCATTCCACTTCCTTGAATAACTACTATCTCACCCACCAGTAACAGCATAGACAAACTTTTGACTTTTGTTGCACTTTATGTAATGGAATCATGTAGTATGGCCTCTTTCGTGACTGGTTTCTTCCAATATTACGTTTGTGGGATGCATCCACATTGCTCCATATAGTTGGAGAACATTTATTTTCATTGTTCTAAAGTATCCCATCATGTTAATATAACTCCAATCAATGTATTTACCTAATTGTCTCTTTTGAATGTTGAATGGCTTTATTCATTACTATTACAAGTAGTAATAGTAGGAACATTCTAAGGCATCCTTTTTGGTAAACATATGAGTGTATATCCAGAAATGAACTTAATAAATCCTTATTAATTTGTAACTATGCTTTCAAAATTTTAAAATGGAACAAAGTAGTAGCAAAAATCATTTACAGGCCCACCACTTAAAAAATATACAAAGTAAGAAATTAAAGGAACATCTCTCAGCTTTAATCTAATTCTTATTCTATGCCAGATAACCGCATTTAGCAATCTGATAAGTACTTAACTGAACTTTTTCTGTGCTATGTGGAATTAATAAAGGCAGAACAACCACTGGAAATAAGGTTCAAGACTGAAATTGTACCATGTATTCATGAGAATATTAATTTGCATTTCAAAAATATCTCATCATCAGCATACAGGCCACATTTCTGACCACATTGTAGTAACTGAACTGAGAAGCATACACCCTAAGATTGGGAAGCTATTGCTATCCTCACCAGTAGATAGCCAAAAGGACAGGAAATTAGTTTAGTGAGAATTTAAGGTGTGCCCAGTGATCTCATAATTAGAATGGAAATCATCTGTGATCACTGATGATGGTAGCAAAGTTTTACATATCTTTGTCACACAAGCCTCTGGATGAAACCACTTTTTTTTTTTTTTTTTTTTTTGCAGTTTTTGGCCAGGGCTGGGTTTGAACCCACCACCTCCGGCATATGGGGGTCAGCGCCCTACTCCTTTGAGCCACAGATACCGCCCACCACTTCTTATTATCAAATTCTAGCAGATTCATTACCAGAAAAAGAAAGCTTAAATTCATCATCTTTAATTCTCTGTTTATACACTATTTTCAAGTATTTTTACAAATATTTGTCACTATCTCTTCATAAAAATAAATATATTCATTTTAGCAATGATAATTTTTAAAACAATAAAAAAGCACTTCTCTTCTGATAGACATTGAAATATTTTAAATACTCCACCACATTACTTTTTGTATTTTTTTTTCTTTTTGAGACAGAGTGTCACTCTGTGCCTTGGGTAGTGTGCTGTAGCATCCTAGCTCACAGCAACCTCAAACTCTTAGGCTCAAGCAATCCTTTTGCCTCAGCCTCCTGAGTAGGTGGGACTACAGGCATCCGCCACAATGCCAGGCTAGTTTTTCTATTTTTTGTAGATACAGGGTGTCACTCTTGCTCAAGCTGGTCTCCAACTCCTGAGCTCAGGTCATCCACCCACTTGGCCTCCCAGTGTGCTAGGATTTCAGGCATGAGCCACCGCGCCCATACTACTACCACCACTTTAAACGTGCAATGAGTTCATCCTGGTTTCTTGCTTATGGATAAGTTTCATTTTTCTCACAATGTAAATCTAAAGTAAACAAAACTTCTTTGAACCTCACTTAGTTCTCTTACTGATCTCTTTTCTTTTTTCTCTTTTAAATTTCCTGAAAATTTTGAAATATCACAGGTATAATAGAAGATAATTTTGATATATTGCTTTTGATTCTATAATTAACTATAGATATTTCAAAGCATTCTTCTGTTTTCAGATAAATTACATGTTATGCAAATAATTAATTCCCTCAAGGCAGCCTTAGAAGTTTCTCAAGCTAAACATGAAATTCTCTGACTCTTTGTCTAACAGGGGTCCTCAAACTATGGCCCGCTGGCCACATGGGGCAGTGTAAATTGTATCTGTTCCCGTTTTGCTTTTTACTTCAAAATAAGATATGTGCAGTATGCGTAGGAATTTGTTCATAGTTATTTTTTTTTTTTAAACTATAGTCCGGCCCTCCAACGGTCTGAGACAGTGAACTGGCCCCCTGTTTAAAAAGTTTGAGGATGCCTGGCTAGAACTTACTTATAAATGTAAATTTTATTTTAAAATAAAATTAAAATCCCAGAGTTTTAGAATAAATTTTGATGGAAACATAATTGAACATTTTTTAAAGTACACGTTTATTTTGTAACTAACCTTTCTTGAGTACTTAGTATATGCCACATCCTAATTCAAGGGCTTTACATGTAGAATCTCATTTGGTTTTTACCCCCCTAAAGGAAAGCTATAAGATACATAAATTATCTTCTCAGACTACAGTGGAAAAAATAGAAATTAATACCAAGAGAAACTCTCAAATCCACACAAAGTTGTAGAAATTAAATAACCGGTTCCTGAAGGATCTCTAAGTCAATGATGAAATTATGATGGAAATCAAAGCACTCTTCAAACTGAACTACAAAGGGGACACAAGCTTTCAAGTCTATGAGGCATAAGAAAGGCAGTAATATGGGGGAAATTCACAGCCAACAGAGAGATCACAATAATCAACCTGATGTCATATTAACAGGAACTAGAAAAAGGAAAATGAACCAAACACGAAGCCAGCAGAAGAAAAGCGAAAACAAAGCATATAGCACAACTAAGTGAAATAGAAACCACTATATACATATGTGTAATAAAATTAAAAATTGGTTCTTTGAAAAGACAACTTGATAGACAACTATTCAGATTAAGCAGAAATAGAAGAGGACTCAAATAAGTTCGATCAGAAATGAAAAAGGAGACATTCCCACTGACACTACAGGAATACAAAATATCATCCATGACTACTACAAGAATCTCTATGTACACAAACTAGAAAACCTAGAGATCATGGATAAATTCCTGGAAACACACAACCTCCCAACCTGAATTAGGAAGAATACAGGAACCCTAAACAGACCAATAACAATTAGCAAGATTGTTAATAAGTAATAAGAAATTTCTCAACTAAAGAAGCCCTAGCACTGATGGATTCACAGCCAAATTATACCAGACCTACAAAGAAGATTGGCACCTATCCTACAGAAATTATTTCATAATATTGAAAAACAGGGAATTCTCCATAACTCATTCTATGAGGCTAGCATAATCTTGATACCAAAGCCAGGAAAGCACACACAAAAAAATGAAATTATAGACCAATATCCCTTACAAACAGAATACTAGCAAACCAAATCCAACAGCATATCAAAAAGCTAATTTCACACGATCAATTGGGTTTCATCCCAGGCATACAAGGATGGTTCCACATATGCAAATCAACAAATGTGATGCATCACATAAACAGAAGGAAAAACAGTGATCATATCATCATCTCAATAGATGCAGAAAAGTCATTAGATAAAATACAGCACTCTTTTGTAAAGAAAACCCTTAACAAACTAGGCATAAAAGGAACATACCTCAAAATGATAAAAACCATATAAGACAAAACCAGGGCCAACATAACAATAAATAGGTGAAAAGTTGAAAGCATTCCCTCTAAAAATTGTAAATAAGACAAGGGTACTCAGCTACTTCTATTCAACATAGCACTGAAAGTCTTAGCCAGAGCAGTTAGACAAGAGAAAGAAATAAATGGCATTCAAATTGGGAAAGAGAAATTCAAGCAATCCCTATTTGGCAGTGATGTAAACTAGAAAACTCTAAAGACTCCACCGAAAGATGCCTGACATTGATAAACAAATTCAGCAAAGTCCCTGGTTACAAATTCAAAGAACACAAATCAGCAGCATTTCTATATACTGACAGTAGTTGAGCTAAGAGTCAAATCAAGGACTCAGTACCACTTAACAATAGTTGGAAACAAAATTAAATACTAAGGAATATATTTAACCAACAAGGTGAAAGAACTCTACAAATAGAACTATGTAACACTGATGATGAAAGAAATCATAGCTGACACAAATGGGAAAACCTCGCATGCTCATGAATTCAGAGAATCAGCATTGTTAACATATCCATTCTGCCCAAGCAATTTACAATTTATTATTATTAAATCATAGCTGGGTACATTAGTGCAATCAAGGGGTACAATGTGCTGGTTTTATATACAATCTGAAATATTTTCATCGACCTGTTTAACATAGCCTTCATGGCATTTTATTTGTTACTGTATGAAGAAATTTGTATTCTGCATTTAGTAAGTTTTGCCTGTACCCTTCTAAGATGCACCGTAGGTGTGGCCCCATCAATTACCCTCCCTCCACCCCAACCTCCCCCCTCCTCTGCCCTCCCTTGCCTCTTTCCCCATATTCTTGTGCTATAGTTGGGTTATAGCCTTCATATGAAAGCTATAAATTAGCTTCATAGTAGGGCTGAGTACATTGGATACTTTTTCTTCCATTCTTGAAATACTTTGCTAAGAAGAATATGTTCCAGCTCCATCCA
>CAUYON010002540.1:0-40093 GCA_963573935.1 Arctocebus calabarensis | reverse complement strand
GGCCATTTTTTGGTTGCAGCCGTCATTGTTGTGTGGCAGGCCCAGGCTGGATTCGAACCCGCCAGCTCAGGTGTACATGGCTGGCACCTTAGCCCGCTGAGCCACAGGTGCCAAGCCTATTTTCCTATTCTTTAAACTTTTCTATCACATCCTATTATGATCTGATTATTCATATATAATTATTATTAGATTATTATTAGATAATAATGATTAAGAAGCTTTTTTTTTTTTTTTTTTTTGCAGTTATTGCAGTTTTTGGCCAGGGCTGGGTTTGAACTCACCATCTCCGTCATAGGGGGCCGGCACCCTACTCCTTTGAGCTACAGGTGCCACCCTAGTTTAGAAGCTTTTATCATGGGGAATTTGAATATTACAAAATAACCAAAATGAGTCCATGGGTATAGTCTTAGATTCCATAAACATGGCAAGAAAGGATTGTTTATCCTGTACAAATCAACTAGGAAAACTGGTTTATGACATTGTTAAAAATAAATGCGAAAAGTGATGTAAGAAATCAAATAATTATGCAGTGAGCTTTTCCTCTTTGCTCCAAGTTTGCTGTTTACAAAACAAAAAATGGTACAATGACTTAACATGGTCAATAGGTTCTTGGAAAGTGCAAGTATACATGGAACTAAATGTAAGGAAACCAATCTGAACACACAGTAATTGATATAATAAGAGTTAAGTTCCTATTAGTTCTGGTCATAAAAACATCACCAAAGTTCCAAATAAAGACTCTACACTTTCAATGTTAAACAGTGAAATAAATGGATCATTATATACCAAAGGATTACAGTTCAAAGTCCTGGGTGGCTCAGGGTGCAAGGTAGGAGCACCGCCCTCGTCCTAGGGACAGGACACCTTCCCATGGCCCAGCGGGCTCACGCACTCACCATCACTCATTCATACCTGAACCGTGTAGACACACCAGTTAACCAACAAGCACATCTCTGGAATGTAGAAAGAACCTGGAGTACATAGAGAGAATGCACAACTCCACAGACAATGGCCAGGAATCTTTTTTTTTTCTTTATCAATGTTATAATGAAACAACATTGAAGGAAATGATGTTACTCAAAGACCTGTTACTAAATAGACGATCTTTAATTTTTTTAATAGAAGTCAACATTCTCATCATGAAAATTCAAACACAAGAATGCAAAAAGACAAAATGAAAGTCTTGGTTGGTCCCAATATACTGCAGAGGTTGGACAGATAACATTTTGCCACACATTCTTAGTTAGGATAAAAACACACAGATACACAGTCATGTTTTAACTAATGTTCTGCAGTATGCTTTTACACTAATGAACGATTAATATAGGTCAATCTCATTCTTTTTATCAACTGCAGCCATTGACCAAATATCCCCCAATTTATTTAACCTGCCTTCTCTTTTTTGCTGTTGTTGTTTTTTGTTTGTTTGTTTGTTATCTCTGAGACAGAGTCTTACTCTGTTGCCCTGGACCATCATAGCTCATAGCAGCCTCAAACTTTTGAGCTCAAGTGATCCTCCTGCCTCAGCCTCCCAAGTAGCTGCGACTACAGGCACACACCACCATACCTGGCTAACTTTTGTATTTTTTGTAGAGACAGGGTCTTGCTTTTTCTCAGGCAGGTCTCCAACTCCTGAGCTCAGGCAATCTTTCTGCATTGGCCACCCAGAGTGCTAGGATTACAGGTGTGAGCCACCTTACCCAACCTTAACCTGCCTTCTCCTGATGAAAGCTTGAGATTCCCCCTACTCCACCCCCATGATGTTTCCTCACTAAAGAAAATGCTACAAATGAACAGCATTCTGCACACACACAAATATTTCCCCAAAAGTAAATTATATAAGAGGAATTTCTGGGTCAAAGCCTATACCACATTGTCTGTTTCCTGCCGCTGTTGTTGTAGTACTTGTTTTGTGCTGCTGAAGCTGTTCTTAAGGTATGTTTTGAGTTTTAGGAGTTTAACCATTATGTCACTGTGATCAGAGACCTGTCCCCAGATGTATCCTCTGACCTGGTCCATTAGCTACCATGGGCCTGCCACAGCAGGCAAATGAAAAACAGTGTCCGCTTCACCCTTAGCTACAGAAGCACCTGAATACAGAGGTCTGGAAAACCTTGCATCCAGAATAGGGTTTAGACACAAGGGAGAGGAAGAGTCCAAATGAGGTTCAGGAGGATTGAATGAGGTGATTCCATGTGCTATTAAATAGCACACACAGAAACAGAGTAGGGACCACCTCATTTAACTCTGCTTTGGCTTGAATGTGTCCCTTCCAAACTGGCCAGTGTGTGGTATTTAGAGGTGGGAACTTTAAGAGGTGATAGGGTCACAAGGGCTCTTCCCTCATGAGGAGGATTAAAGTGCTTATAAAAGAGGCTTGGTGTTGAGGCGGGAGGATTGCATAAGGGCTAGGTTTAAGACCAGCCTGGATAACACAGTGCCTGGTCTCATGTCTACAACAACATTACAAAATTAGCTTGGTGTGGCAGTATACATCTCTAGTCACAGTTACTCAGGAGGCTGAGGCAGAAGGTTCACTTGAGGGAGTTTGAGGTTACAGTGAGCTATGATGATGCCACTGCACTCTAGCTTGGGTGGCAGAGCAAGATTCTGTCTCCATTAAAAAAAAAAAAAAAAAAAGCTCTGCTCAGCCCAAAGCTACCAGAGCCTTGATCTTGGACTTCTCAGACTCCAAAATTGTAACAAAATGAATTTCTGTTCTTGATAAATGACCCAATCTGTGATATTTTGTTATAGCAGCATACACGAACTGAGACAGGTCCTGGGTCAGTTGGCCCACCAGATGCAGGAAAAAGAAAAAGTGGATGAGATTGAGCCAACCATGCTTTCCTCCTCTGCACACACATACTCCCATTGTTTTACTATGGTACTTCCCTGGAGGGAAGGCCTTGGTTGGTCAAAGGCAGTTGGCAGGAAGGAACATTGCAAAAATTTTTCCTCTCCTGCCAGCGTTTCCTTCTCCCCTCCTTGATTTATCTTGGTTTTCATATGTTCTTTTCTTTTCCTTATTGACTAGGCAGACCTACATATTCTTTTAATTCTACTAGTGGTTATTATTATATTTTAACAAAGAAAAGTGAACTTATATCTCCCTATTCAATCCCAATTAAGAACTTTTGCCAACTTTTCCCTTCCACCTTCCCTTTCTCCTACCCCTGGGTTTTACTGAATAACCTGGCTAATTTTTCAGATGCTTTAAGAATTACTTTCTGGCTGGGCATAGTGGTACACACCTATAATCCTAGCACACTGGCAGGCTAAGGCAAGTGGATCACCTGAGCTAAGGGCTTCACAACCAGCCTGAGCAAGAATGAGACCCCATCTCCATTAAAAATAGAACTAGCCAGGCACTGTGGCAGGCAACTGTAGTCCCAGCTATTCAGGAGGCTGACACAAGAGGATTGCTTGGGCCAAAGAGTTTGAGGTTGCTTTGAGCTCTGCCACCCCAGCACTTTACCCAGGTTGACAATGAGACTCTGTTACAAAAAATAAAAAATTATTCTCTTATAATATGCCTCTTGATTTTCAAGATTATTCTTAATTTCATTACACTTCATTTCTCAACATTTATTTAGATTTAACTCTGTTTTATTAAATCTTACTACTTGCTACTATTTCTTGTATGTTGTGCGTGACAGGGTTTCTTTCGCGTAATCTTTATTCTGCTTTTTTTAAAAACTAGAGTATTTTCATAAATAATTATCCAAAATGTATACATGGTTGGTATACAGTTACATCCTGCATCTTTTTGAATATCTAGGACGATGAGTTATAATTCCTTTCCTTGTTAACCTTGTAACTGGAGTAAACTCTGAGATCTTTCACAGTTCTTGACATTGAAAATGGGCTTTTGAAAAATCATGGCGTCCTAAAGTAGTGTACTTTTAAAATTTGCAGACATGGTCCCTTCTTCAGCTCTAAGGAATTATCTTCCACTATTTCATTGATTATTCATTCTCCACTGCCTCTTTTTCTTGCACTTACAACCCTGGTTATTTTTAGATTACACTGTCAAATCTGTTTTGCAAGATACTTTCCTCGTTCTCCCTGTCTCTCTCTCATTCATGCTGTCAATATCATCCACTGTTTGAAATTGTATATTATACAAGGTGAACATTAAGTTCTTGTGCAATTTGCTATGTCAAACTATTTTATTTTGCACATGAACTTTATGTCCACCCTGTATTATTCAATATTGTAATTTAGATTTGTATTTTTTAAATTATGGCTTAAACTTTTTAAGAAAGAATTCTTTTTTGTTTTTAGAGTTGTTTCTTAACCTAAAAGACTTCTTAAAATTGATATTCCCAAATCGTATTGTGACTGTGAGTTAGAATATTTCTTCCAAACTCTCCTGATTCTTGTTTAAGAGAGGTTCATTTGTTCTGAATGGCCAGTTTGGGGGCCTTCTTTTAACCAGGAAGATAACAGAAGAGTCACAGGGTGTGATGTTTAAGACACTTCATCAAATTATTCCAATAATTATTCAGCTTTCCACCTTAACAAATTGATCACCATTCAATAAATGCAAGATAGTTCCTTAAAGGTTATTTTTACCTTTTGGAAAACGTTTTTCAAACAAATCAACTAAACTGGTATGCAAATTACACTTATTCACTGGTGGCAGTGTATGTGTTCATTTTAATTAATAGACTTCATTTTTCAGAGCAGTTTTAGGTTTACAGAAAATCAGCCATAGAGAGAATTCCCATAAGCCCCCATATCCACTAGCACACACAGGCACAATTACCCAGTCATTACCATCTTGAATTAGTGTAGTAGAGACAGGATTTCATTCTTGCTCAGGTTGATCTTGAACTTCTGGCCTCAATCCTCTCACCTTGGCCTCCAAAAGTGCTGAGATTATGGGCATGAGCCTCTGTGCCTAGCCCAAATTTATGTTTAATCCTAGCACTCTGGGAGGCTGAGGCAAGTGTACTGCCTTGTTTTAAGGCTTTAAGTTCATTTTTCTATCAGTATAGTTTCATCAACTTTACATTTTTCTAATTGATAGGCCTTGATAAGACTATTTCTCTTCTGTAATGAACAGAAATATAAACAAGTAACAATAATTCCTATATTGAGACTGATTCTTTTAGACAATCATCATAATAACTGAAACAGAGAATCTACAGTAGAGAACTATGGTGACCTCTTGCTCTTGCATGGGTTAAATAAAGAATAGTACTTTTCATCAGAAAAAAAAAATCAGATCTAGGGCAAAGATTGGCAAACCAAGGCCTGTGAACCAAATCTGGCCTGCTTCCTGTTTTTGAAAATAAAGTTTTATTGGAACACAGCCATGCTCATTTGCTTACATATCATCCACAGCTGCTTCTGCATTACAAAGACAGTTGAGTAATAGCAGCAGAAACTGTATCATTTGCAAAGTCAAAAATATTTATATTTGGTTCTTTGTAGAAAAAAATTTGCCAATTCCTGACCTAAGGACAAAATACAGAAAAAAGAAAATATAAACTCCCCTAATGGTATAATCACAAAATTCTAAAATATAAATATTCTGCACCCAGTCAGAAAACAAGCATTCAGCTTAATATTAATTAAAGCCTTATACTTAAAGGTCACCCTGTGGTCAGTATTCTTTGCTGCTGGCTAACAGGAAGTATGAGTTAAGTTTCTCTGTGGGAATAAAGAACAATCTTCTGTGTCTAGAAACATTTTTTTTTTTTTGAGACAGAGTCTCACTATGTTGTCCTGGGTAGAGTGCAATGGCATCACAGCTCACAGCAACCTCAGACTCTTGGGCTTAAGCAATTCTCTTGACTTAGCCTCCCAAGTAGCTGGGACTACAGGCACCTGCCACAACACCCAGCTATTTTTGTTGCTATTGTTGCTGTTGTCATTGTTGCTTAGCAGGCCTGGACCAGGTTCGAACCCGCTACCCTAGGTGTATGTGGCCAGTGCCCTGCCTACTGAGCTATGGGCACCATCAAAAATCACTTTTTTAAAGGACAAACAATATTATTCAAAAAACAATGATATATAAATAAATAACAAAATAATACAGATCCTTTCCCCAGATTTGGGGGGGGGGGTGTTTTTGTTTTTGTTTTTGTTTTACCTATTTGATCTTAACCTCACTTTTACTTTGAGAAACTGCTTCATTTATACAAAAAAAAAAAAAAAAGGTAGTGACATTATAGAGGTATATTGTATGTGCACTTTTGTGTACACTTGGGACACTATCTCCTAAAGTAAAAGATATTTTTATTACAACAGCCCCCCTCTACAGGCTGCAACCTTCACATCCACCCCCAAATACCCACCCTACCCTCGATCACGCCTAGCTACTGAAGGCAATACATTCCCATTTTTGCTTAAGCACTTTGAATTGGCTTTCTGTCACTTACCATCACAACCATTTTTGTCTGAATGGTCTCTTCAGCTCTAACATTCTATAATTTTCACTCTCAGTAAGCTCCTCTGTCAGGATTGCTCCATGTGACATTTGAGGCCAGATCTACACTGAAATCACAGTTCCAATATTTGTCACTGTGTGCACTTTTGAGCTTCAGTTCCTACTACTATAAAATATATAGATAAAATATAGTAGATAATTCCTGCTTTCGAGACTGCTGCAATGATGAGAGGAGATGACAGATCTGTAAAGCATCAAGCAAGGCAGAGCAGAGGCAGTAAATATTGTGAATGTGGCCCTTCAGGCCTCCTCTACCAAAGCAGGAACAATGGATTACGAGGTCCTAACCCACGCCCCTTCCTATTCACCCTGTGCATACTCAGGCTTCTCTAATGAATTCAATCATTCCTCCTTTGGGAAGCCCTCCCAATCAACACTTTCCCAAGCTCTAGATGCCCATTCTCAATGATCTTACAACCCTCTGAGATGAGCTCTCATGCCTTTTATAGCATTTAACTCAGCTTTTAAGAACAACTTTCCACTTTACTCATATAACAGCAATATATGTTCATTATGGAACATTAAGAAAGTATAAAAAAGAAAAAAGAAGAACATAATAAGGCACAAATCAGCCATATTCCCCATTCCTACAACTCAGAGATAATCTATCGCCTCTCTCTCCCCCACCATGTAGTCCATTAACACACATTTATTTGTTTGTTTTTGCATGCTTTTATTTATTTTTAGAGATGGGGTCTTGTTTTGTCACTGAGACTGGAGTGCAATAACATAATTATAGTTCACTGTATCCTCGAACTCTTAGGATCAAGTGATCCTCGCACCTCAGCCTTCTGAGTGGCTGGGACTACAAATACACACCACCACACCAGGCTAATTTTTTTACTTTTTGTAAAGATGGGGATCTCACTCTGTTCCTCAGGTTGGTCTTGAACTCCTGGCCACAAACAATCCTCATACCTCCACCTCCCAAAGTGTTGGGATTGTGGGTGTAAGCCACCATGCCCAAGCCCCATCAGTACACTTTTAGTTGAAACTAAGAGAAAACCTGAGCACGACATGTGATTGACTTAAATAACAAGAAATAATTAGCTCACATACTAAGTCCAGAAATAAGGTGACATCTTAAGCCTGACAAGTTATCCAAAATCAGTCTCCAATTATAACAAAAAGGAACTGGGACAGAGACAATTTTAATATTTCTTAAATGCCATAATGAAGACAAAATGAAAGTCAATCAATGATATTTAAATAGTTAAAATCATGCTGGGCACAGTGGCTCATGCCTGTAATCCTAGCACTCTGGAAGGCTGAAGCAGAAGGGTCACTGGAGCTCGGAAGTTCAAGACTAACCTGAGCAAGAGTGAGACCCTATCTCTACTAAAAACAGGAATACTAGTTGGGGGTTATGGTGGGTGCCTGTAGTCCCAGCTACTTGGGAGGCTGAGGCAAGAGGATTACTCAAACCCAAGAGTGAGGTTGCTGTGAGCTATGACACCATGGCACTCTACCCATGAGGATAGAGTGGGACTCCATCTCTAAATAAATAGACAAATAAAGAAATAAAAATAGTTAAAATCAGTAACTAAATCCAGCAAATTGGCCATAAAGGGAATTGACTTGCAGTGTGTGGGTGTTTGATAAACACCTAATTCACATTTGGCCAATGTCTCCAAGGATGACTAAGGGGTAAAACATCCACCAGGGGCCCCTTCCTTTTTCTTCATGCTCTAACTTGCCAGCCTGGCCCTAGGTTTGGCTGAAGAGTGGCTTTCTTCATTCTGAACATAATACACAGAACTCACCAGCACTTAATAGAAGCAGGATCTTTCCTGTGACTCTTTTAGTGATGAAGGAAATCTTTTCTGGAAGCCTCTCCACTCGTAGTCCACCTCGGTGGCCTGAAATGAATCACACACCCACGCCTCAGCTGATCACTAGCAAGAGGAATTCACGTCTGCCACGGACAATTCACTCTCCTGGGCAAGGCTGGGCCCTACCTCCCCTGACGCCTACGGCTGAACAAGGAGGACAAAAATCTTAACAGCAGGTGAGGTGTTAGGATGCAGAAGGGAACTGGAATGGGTAGAAAGTCAATCAACAGTTTCTGCTACCATCTCTTTTAGACTTAATATATATAAATTTCTCATGTCAATAAATATTTTTTTAAAACATGATTGCAACTGAAAACATAATTATATGAAAACATCAGAGTTCAGTTAACAAATTCCCTATTGTTAGACATTTTAGGACAATTCCATTTTTCACTGTCATAAATCACTCAGCATTTTGTCCTAAAACTGTCAAATTCATGTCCATAAACCCTTTGCCTTGAGTAATGCTGTTTCTCTTACTCAAATAAATGTTATCACTTACAGTCAAAGATTACTTTATCTTTGCTGTCATCAATGAATCAATACATGATTTTTCAAGAAATGCTGTATTTGTAAAATATATATATATACACTTTTTAAAAACCTTTATTACCAAGTCCCATGTTGTCTGCCTTACCCCCCCCCCCACTAGAAGAACTCTTGGCAAATTCACTTCAACAGAAATTTTCTGATAATTTTGCCCTGTAAAGAACCAGTCTCTGCATCTATAACTTTAGAATATAGTAGAGTTTTTTCCTGAATTAACTTTCAGCAAATAATGACCTTTAGATTACCAGAACTGTCTGACTCATACATGTATTTAATGTTTATTGAACACCTATTATGTGCCAGGCACTTTTCTGAAATCCAGGGATGCAATGTCCTTAGGGAACTTAATAATAATCTCAGAGACTGGCTCAGCACCAGTAGCTCAGTGGGTAGGGCACCAACCACATACACAGAGGTTGGCAGGTTCAAGCCCAGTCTGGGTCTGCTAAACAACAATGACAACTGCAACCAAAAAATAGCCAGGCATCGTGGCGGGTGCCTATAGTCTCAGCTACTTGGAAAGCTGAGGCAAAAGAATCGCTTAAGCCCTAGAGTTTAAGGTTGCTGTGAGCTGATAGAGCCATTGCACTCTACCCAAGGGAACATAGTGAGACTGTCTTAAAAAATAAATAGATAGATAAATAAATAAATAATCTCAGACACTAAGAATGAAGTTAAAGTGGATCTTTCAAAGTGATTCTTCCTACTTTTTGTTTCCAAGCTCTTTGTCGCTTTGAAAGGAAACATCTGGTCTCCTCACCTTTATCTGAATACCTTTGGGAGACGAATGTATGTCTATTTTCTCACCTTTGGCCTTGTCACTAATGTCATAGGTAGTGTGGGTATTTCAACAAAGCGTTAGACTCAGCCAGAAAATACAGTTTTACAAACTTTATTTCCTGATGCTGTCTGCAGCTCACAAACAGGGCAGGAAGTGCTGCTGGCAATGAACTTGGTGGGCTGTGGCTGCCAATAAAATAGGAGCACTCAAATATTGCTGACCTCGAAACCACCCTCTTTTTCTCCCCACACCCCCGCCCCCAAGGCTGCAGAGCACTGGGCTCTGAATTAGGACTTTTGTTCAGTTTGGAATTTGCGAGATAGACTTTCATCCTTACACATGGGAATTGAAATGTAAACAGTTCTATGCTTTCCCAGTTGAACTTGGTTAAAAAACAAACATGTAAACATTTCATTTTTACAAAGTAAGATTGTAAGAATCTGTCTACCTTTTTATAGTCTGTCCAAATTAATGGAATGAGTAAGTTCCTTTCTTGGTTTAAAGGGGATAACTATGGGGAAAAGGTCACAGAAGGGCCCTTGGAAACAAGCTAGTGGAGATGTTTCAAGAATCTACATGATTCCCAGGCCCTCCAGGAGCAACAGAATCAGATCCTCAGAGCACTGTGTCCTGGTGCCAGCACTGCTAGTCCAAACCTCCCATTTCACAGATGAGAAAAATCGAGGGCCAAAGAATTGAAAGAGATTGTCAACGGGGATGACACGTTTTATTTACTCAAGCATCCCTTTTTTTCTCTAGTTTATTAACATAAAGGAGGGGTAGTGAAGACTGAGAAAAAGCGCTGGTGAGAATCTTTTGATTCCCTGTAAGGAGCTAAGGAGAGCTCATTGAGTGGCAGAGGCAGACCAAGGCAGGGAACTAGGCGCAGCTGTGCAGCGGAGCTCCCAGCAAGGAGGCCAGCAGCAGAGGGCCGGGGTTTATCTGCGCAGCAGCTCTGCTTCCTGCGTGTCTGCGCGCCCCGCTCCCAGAGCAAAAAGCCGGGTCCGTGGCCAGCCCGCATTCGCAGAGCAGAAGTAGGAAGGCGCTGCAGCCCAGGCAACGCCGCCAAGGCCGCGAGGCAGCAGCGGATCTGACAAATCCGCCCGGTGCACACAGCGCCTGAATCACCCTGATGCCTTGGTGACTCACTGGAGGACGCCGGTCCGCTCCGAGCGCCCCGTCCGTCCCTCGCTGGAGGCTGCGGGCAGACGGGAAGACGCACCTGGAACTCAGCTAGGGGTCGCCTCCGGCTGCGATTTTCTGCCTAATGCAGATGAATACAGAATGACCTTGAATCCTTTCGTTCTACACCACCTCCAGTGCAGTAAAAACTGTTTTCTTAGTAGACAAACAGCAAAGGTTAAAACATTTTTAAATGCTACGTTTTTTTCTGTTTAATTTTTTTATTTGAGATTATTATGAGGGTACATTTGGGTTGCAATGTTTGCATTTGTTAGGTAGATTCCCTGCTGTAGCTGTGTCCCACACCCAGGAAGTGTGCCATGTACCCTTACATTGTGCCATTAGGTGGGAGCAAACAGTCCCCCTCCTAGTGGGCATGTGATAGTTCATCTACAGCCTCCTTATTAGTACTGAGTACATTGGATCATTGCTTTTCCACTCTTGTGATACTTTACTAAGAATGTGTTTCAACTCCATTCAGGTTATACAGAAGATGTAAAGTCTCCATCTTTTAATGGCTGAATAGTATTCCATGGTATACGAATACCACAGTTTAATAATCCATTCCTGGTTCGATGGACATTTATTTAGGTTGTTTCCACATTTTCGTGATTGTAAATTGAGCTGCAATAAACAATCTAGTGCCACAGTCCCTATGATAAAATGATTTTGTTTCTTCTGGGTGGATACCTATTCATGGGATTGCAGGATCAAATGGAAAGTCTATTTTTAATTCTTTGAGAATAAATGATACATTTTTTAAAAGGCAAACTAAAATACAATTGAAGGGAAGACATGTTGTGTGACTGAATTATCCAATAAGATGTATTTGTTCCGTAGATATTAATGAGTACCTTGTACATACCAGGCAGTGTCCTAAGGTATTGGAGAACAGAACAGGCACACAGGCTTTCTGGAACTTAACATGCTCAGAATGAAAATCATAAAGTCTTGGCAATTAATGAAAAGGATAAAGGATAGTTTCCTCTCCCTGAAGGAAGAACTTCCTATCGTTCACTGAAGCCTTTGGGTTTTACTATTTCAAAGAGCAGCGATTTATCAGGTAGGAATATCAGAAATAAAGATTGTGACATCACAGCGAACAGGAAAAATGAATTAGGTTAAAGTCACTCTGTAAAGCATAATGGACAGAACCCTTTAAAGCCACACATCCTTGTGAAGATGTGTGACGAGCAAAATGCAGTCGTCTGTGACTGAGAATCGAAATCCACAAACTATTCCACTCCATTTTTTTTTACTCTACTTAAAGCTACTGATTTAGATACAATTTATTGAACAGTGTGTGCCAAGCACTGTGCAAATATGCATTTTTAAAAAAATGTAATCTTCATCATAAGCCTTTGAGGCAAATCTTATGGTGATTTTATAGATATGATAATTGAGGCACAGAGAGGTTAAGTGATGCGTCCAAGGTCACACAGCTCTAGAACCAAATTCAAACCCAGCTTGTCTGATCCTCAAAGCTGTGTTATTAACTAGCAAGTTGTAGGGTCCCCTTCCCCAATATCCTTGGGAATCCATCAGGGAATATAGGTGGGAAAGAATCACACCATGGTTAAGGCTTTCTTGTCAAGCACAACTGACTTATGTCCTGGTCCTACAGCTGCGTAGACAAATAGCAGTCTCACTGAGTTGTACTAGGGATTACAGGATAATCCCTGTTAAACACAGGGGACAATTCTTGGCTCTCAGCTCCCAGTTAATGTGAACCATGATAATGAGAAACAAAAAGACGATAATGATGACTCTTAGCTTTGATACGCATTCTCATATTTCAGTTCTCCAGAAGCTGAAGTTTGAGTTCCTGAGCCTCCTAAGAATAATGACAAATTGCCATCGGATTGCTGCTTGCTTACTTTCTTGGCTGAAGAGTGAGGCGTGGAATCCAGGATAGGGGTGTAAATCTGGTTTTAGGCACTACCTGCAACTCCATTCTCATCCTTACAGGTCTGAGCCCCTAAGTCTCAGGCTGTCTATGGTGAAGGATCAGGGGTTTTATTTCTCCCTCCCTCCCTTCCTTCCTTGTTATTTCCCCTCTATTGTGGAATAATACTTTTGAAAAGTCAATAATAAAAAAAACCTTTTTCTGAGACAGAGTCTTACTCTGTCACCCTGAGTAGAGTGACGTGGCATCACAGCTCATAGCAACCTGAAACTGATCCTTCTGCCTCAGACTCCCCAGTAGATGAGACTACATGTACCCACCACAATGCCCAGCTAGTTTCTATATTTATCAGAGCCAGGATCTCACTCTTGCTCAGACTGGTCTCCAACCCCTGAGCTCAAGCAATCCATCTGCCTTGGCCTCCCGGAGTGTCAAGATTACAGGTGTGAGTCACCATGCCCAGCCTCTATAAAAACATCTTAATGATGTTAACTTTCTATAAAGGTTTCTAAATGCTAACACTCGATTTCTTTTCTAACATCATTAAAGATCCAGTAGTTTTGGGATCATATGTTGAATATCATGACTGTAAGCTTTTGTTTCCTAATTGATAAAACTGGGACTCTAATACTCATTTGGTGAAAAATCAAATGAAATAATGTAGCTAGCGTGCTTATCACATCATCTGCCTAATATGTTGTGAGCACTGAGGAATTAGGATCCGCTCCTAAAAATAGAAAACCTAGCCGGGCATTGTGGTGGGCACCTGTAGTCGCAGCTCCTGGGGAGTCTGTGGCAGGAGGATCACTTTGAACTTGCTATGAGCTATGATGCTATGGCACTCTGTCTTAAAAAAAACTTTTTTTTCTAGATTTTTCCAAAGTATCGGTTCACAATAGACAGGAAATATCAAGAAAGAAAAGGAGGGAGGGAAAAATCCTTGATCATCTAGGCCAGATCATCTAGATGGAAAGAAGTAGGCAGAACTGTGGGAGGAAATGGACTCCTCAAGTATCCACCTGGGTTAATTTTCCCTCCCTACCCCAACACCTCCTGTGGGCAGTTCAGTTGTTCCCTTGGGAGACATAATCCAGAACTCCCCCCCTTTTTTTTAATAGATGTTTCAAAAGAGGTAGGTGACAAGAGGTTGGTGACTAGGACGAAGTATTGAGTCATACCAAAGGCCTGTACGTTCTGAACTCTCAGCTTGCTGTTCTATTTTGCTCATCAGCATGACCCTAGAACATCACTAAAAATAAGCAGAATAGACATTAATATGCTGATCTAAAAGAAATGAGTCCATTAGGATCAGGATTTTAATTGTGGCTCAGAATTGTAACTCTCCCCGTAAAAGCTCAAACTAAATTGAGAAAGTACAGCTTGAGTAACCTGTTTAATAACTGTGTTATTACATCGTTGGCATCACCCGCTTGTCTTCAGGAGCAGGATGAATAGAGGCGCCAAAGGGGCCGGAAGAGAGAGGCTCTGTGATGATCCATCAGGACGATTCAGGTAATATATGGTGGTGACAGTGTTGTCAGGAAGTGCAGCTGAATCACAGACTATCAGTGCCCTTCAGGCAACATCCGAAGTCTTTTAAGTCATGTGTGGTGCTGACACGAAACAGTAAACTATTTTAAATTGCACGCAAACGTTATGGCCACCCTGTTCATATATATATATGGAGCAGGGAAACTCTTTTACTATTTTAAATTACACTCAAACTTCATGGCAAACCCTGTATTTTTTGTTTCAATAGGTTTGAGGGTACAAGTGCTTTGTGACATGGGTAATGGATATAATGCTGAAGTTAGGGTTGTCATGTGCCCATGACCAGAATCGTGTACCTCGTACCCAACCTGAGTGCAGATGTAGTGAGAGAAAGATGGAGTCAGTCAGGGCAGGGCCCACGCGACACAGCTCAGCGGGTCTATTTAGGTTCTAAGTGACCTTCACTTCAAGTCTCCCATTTTTGTTGTTTTGTAAATTCAGCTTTAACCTGAGTAGTCTAGGGTGATTGATTTAAATTTTAAACTAAAATGTAGTTACTTGGGTCATGGGTTATTACTATTTATTATGGGTCACGGGTTACCATGGGGAGAGTTACAATTCTGAGCCACAATTAAAATCCTGATCCTAATGGACTCATTTCTTTTAGATCAGCATATTAATGTCTATTCTGCTTGTTTTTAGTGATGTTCTAGGGTCATGCTGATGAGCAAAATAGAACAGCAAGCTGAGAGTTCAGAACATACAGGCCTTTGGCATGACTCAATACTTTGTCCTAGTCACCTACCTCTTTTGAAACATCTATTAAAAAAAAGGGGGGGGGGAGTTCTGGATTATGTCTCCCAAGGGAACAACTGAACTGCCCACAGGAGGTGTTGGGGTAGGGAGGGAAAATTAACCCAAGTGGATACTTGAGGAGTCCATTTCCTCCCACAGTTCTGCCTACTTCTTTCCGTCTAGATGATCTGGCCTAGATGATCAAGGATAACGGAGAATACTGTTATTGAAGATAAGTGTTAATCATTATTGTTCAAGAGAAGGGTTAGTATGGTTCTTGCTTTCAACTTTTATGTATAAAATCATGGTTTTGAAAATGGAAGAACACAGCAGTCTTGGAGAGGATACTCCTACTGTTCTCTAGAATTTCTGGCCTTCTGCTAATAAAACCATTGGCTCTAACCCACATCACTAAAGATTGGCTGAACAGAGGCAGGCAACCAGACCCTCGATGTCCAGTAACAAATAGGTGGATATTTATTGCCCTCTCTAAACTAGTACAATCTCTATGGTCAGCAATCTCATTACTGATTATCTACTCAAAGGAAGTTATTTTATGTTTAAAAAAAAAAAAAGACCTACACCGAAATGTTTATCACAGCACGACTGACAATTGCACAGATATGGAACCAAACTAAGCACCTGTCAACTGATACTTAATTGGCCCCAGCCCAAGCTGCAACCAAAGCACCAAGAATATGGCAAATATCTCTAAGATTTGTCTGAGGACTGTAGCCCTGAGTAAGAGCCTCGAAGTTACGATGACAAGTGACCTCATGAAAACAGCACCTGCAGTGTGCCTAAAATATTTGAGTAAAAACTCTCAGAACCCAGATTTATATCGAATTTAAGTTTACATCAAATTATGTTCAATAATAAGTATTTATTACAAAACTATTCCCATGGATTACTTATAATAAATCCTCATGTAAATAGTACATGTAACTTTTCAGCTGTGACATGGGGAATTAAAATACCAGATTGTATCCATTAATTTTTTTGTCAAATATGAAATCCCTGAACATGCTTCCACATGCAGTCAGACGGAAATAGACTGCAGGAGGAAAAACACGTGAAAGTTAAATAAAAAGCCTGAACTAGTCTATTCAGTGAGAAGAAAAATCAATCCATGGACCCGCTGTGTGGGCTAAAACAGTGAAAAGTATCCTAGAATTGATCCTTTTCCCACTAGTGAAATTGGCATTGTCTATAAGGATACCCAACCTGCGGCCTGGCCGGATATTGATTTTGCAAGGACTTTTTTGCTTATCTGTGGTGTTGGATAGCATGAAAAATATGCATGGACCTTTTTTTCCCTTTTTTTCTTTTCTTGCTAATCAGCTCCGTTAGTGTTTGTATATTTAATATGTGGCCTGAGATAACTCTTCTTCTTCCAATGTGCAGCAGAGAAAAAAAAAAAAAAAAAGGTTGGAAACCCCTGTCAATGTCAGTTTCTTTATCAGGGAGTACATATGAGTAGTGGTGGGGAGCAGAAAGAAGAAAAGTTCTGGCCCTTACAGCAACTGAGATTGGGGAAAGGGTCAGCATGTAAAGTAAGGGAAGGTACACAGGAAGCGTGCAGGTAAACAGCTCTCTGAACTGATAAAGAGTATGACCTTTGGCTGCACAAATCTGGCTTGAAATCTTCCTTGAAAAATGGGATGGGCAATGTCCATCTGGAAGGTTTAATGAGGTAATAATTTTTTTTTGGTAATTAGGTAATAAATGAAATAATTATAATAATATGAATAGTGCTTAGTGAGTTCCTTACATATTCTGAAGTTGCAGCCACTGTCCCAAAGTCTAAGTGACTCTTTAAAAGCTCTTGGCCTTTTTTTCTTGGTCCTTTCATGTAGAAATATCTTCTTTTACCTTCTGGTTGTTTAGTTTTTTGTTTGTTTGTTTTCAAGACAGAGTCTTACTTGGTCACTCTTGGTAGAGTGCCATGGAGTCTTTAGCTCACAGCAGCCTCAAACTCTTGGGCTCAAGTGATCCTCCTGCTTCAGCCTCCTGAGTAGCTGGGACTATAGGTGCCTGCCACAACACCCAGCTATATTTTTAGAGACAGGGTCTCACTCCTGTTCTGGCTAGTCTCAAACTCCTGTAAGGCAATCCAACCACCTTGGCCTCCCAGAGTGATGGAATTACAGGCATGAGCCACTGCACCCGGCTTAGTTGTTTAGTTTGTAAGCTCTCCTAAGTGTCCTTTCTGCCTGTCTCTGTCATTTCCTTTCCTTTGGATCACTCACATACTTCTTTCTCTTCTCCTAGCTTTAGTTTGGGACAACTTCTCTGCCTTCCCTATGTTCATAATTGGGAAAGAGAAGTTATCAGGACTTCTTCTAGTCCATGAAAAAAAAATGCCACCAAGAGTCCTCTAAAAGAAAAGAAAAGAAAAACTAAAATGATACTGGAGATTGCACTTTCCAAGTGAACGCACAGTAATAGCCATCCAAATATTTCATAATTTTAAAGACAGCTACAAATGTTGTGGTCTACTTAAACAGTTTGAAATTGTATGTTGATGTTTACTAGGAAAACATTACCCCCAATACAAGATTTGATAATGAAATTTGGAGTTGAAAAATCTTTTCATACTACACTAGTAATGTAGCAAGTGTACAACCTACAAATCTACCTATAAAAATAGCAGCAGTGTTATCTTATTTTATAAATGACATTAAGGCTTTGATTTATAGGGAGAAGAAAGGGAGGGGGAAGAATTTACTTTTGATAAGCTAGAGAGAGTTCAGAATTTCAAAATAGAAGGGCAAGTATTCAACCTGACATTGGTAATACTAAAATCTAATCAAAATGGAATGGCAACTAAAGTTATTTCCTTCCTACCCATTTTTGCATAACATCCTGATCAACCAGCTGCAAGACTGTTAATACACTTGAGATGGTGATACTAATTTACATCGCAGGCCTGACTTGGGTTAGTCATCCTGTTAAGAAGCCTCAGTCTCAAATACATGTCACCTTTTATGCCAAATAATATTATTAAATATTTCTTGTAACATCTGACAAAAGCTACATTCTGCTTGTTCGGCTTGGCGCTAGCCAGAACATTTCCCTTTAATTATCCAGGGAGAAGAGAATTATCCATCATTCTGAAAAATCATAAAGTTTCTGGGGAGGGAATCAGAAATCATTTAGCATGTTTTTCAGGCTTCAAGTTGGAATGAACAAAACTATTTAGTAGCAAATAACAAGAGAGCTTATTTGTAAAGTTCTCCCAGAAATGATGATCCCACAACTTTAGTGATTTTAATTCCTCTTCAACAATTCTTTTTTTTTTTTCATCTAGATTCCCAGGACTGGGTTTATCCTGATTTTCTCCACTTTGAGGCAGAAGAGATAGACAGAGACTCTATGCCTCTGGTGCAGCCTCTCTGCACTGCCCAGGAGGGTCATCCTCCCCTTTCAATAAGCCTGGCCTGAACATCTTCACTGCGACCTTGTCTCTGGGAGCCATCGTTTACACCTTTCAGCCATCACTGCAATAGACTGCAATTGACTTCACATTTGTGAGCTGTACATTTAATTCTCACTGAGTGTGAGGTGTTTTCTGTGCATAGACACTCAAAATCACCACACCCATTCAAATCACCCCTAAAGCTTCGTCTCTCACTTTGGCAATTGGACGCTTCCTGGAACACTCACTTTTCTTTGCTTCCCTACAGAAGAACCACCTTCCCTCATCACACACACCACCCAACACTTTTACATTCTGATAGTATTACTAACTGGTTATACACTTCTATTTTCTGTCTCAGATCTATTGCCTTTGAGAGCTCATCCTTCTCAATCACAGGCACCCAAATTTGACTTTTTTCTCTAGAGGTGGAAGATGTTTCACAGGAAGATAATGCTTCTGACTTTTATTACTGTTACCGTTTGCAATGAGAAAAGGATAGCACATCCAGGCCTCTCTGAGGTGTGTCTGCCAATAGTCACTCAGTCCTGACCACAGGTCTGTAGGAATCCTCATCGAGTCTCAACAAAGAAAACGATTACTTCAGTTTCGACTGCAGTTGCAAAAACTGTAACCACTTAACTACAAATGCCAACCATTTGTAGATTTAAAATATCCCCCCAGATTAAATTTCCCTCACAACTTAGGCTGGTTCTAACCAGTAAAGACTGCAGTTAGACCCCTAATTTAACATCGTCCACTCTTTTCTATTTTTAGCTTCTAGATTATATTCGAGCAAAATCTCTTTGAAGACCTGCTCCTCCCCTGCCAATTCTGGTCAGTAGGGTGTGGGATCCCAGGTGCACTGTGGCACATTTAACATTTTTCAGAGTGCCCAAGTGAAAATGGTTGGGTGGCTCTACTTTACATATTACTAATAGCCCAGTGGCATGTGAAGGCTATTACCAGTGACCTGCCCTCACTCCGCCTGGCTCACTAATTCTGCGCACTTTAGTTTTTTCTTTTAGCTTTTACTCTTCTGTCCTTTGATTTCTGTGGTTCTTCCCTGAACTCTGACCAAGTTAAACAGATTCCATTGCTTTGAAGCACTCAGTGCTATACGTGACATTCGTAGAAAGGTCTAGCCAGCCTGTTCCTGTAATTATGTGACAGATAAAACTTCTGGAGTGTTCGGGACACTGAGCAAAAACCCCAGAGTAGCTGCCACTGCCCACCCAGGCCAGTGAGATGGGCCGAAGTTTGTGGTTTCCTAAGACATTTTAAGGAAAAGGAGTAAAAATCCTGACCAGAGCTGTCTTTTTCATGACACACAGCATTTCAGCTAATTTTTAATTGCATATATTGTCTCATTTAATTTACTATCCACAAAAACCCTGAGAAAGAGATTTACACTATCTCAATTTGCAAATGAAAAACCCAAGGCCCAGGAAGTTATTAAAACTCAGAAAGAAATTCTAGGCTTGTCTGACTCTATGCAAGTTTTTACACTAAATCGTGCTGTGTTGAAAAATACAGTGTGCGAGGAAATACTCCCGTGCCCAACATGCTGTCCACCCGGGTGCTTTGGGGTCCTATTCAAATGGTCAGTGGTAAGACTCATCACTTTGCAGAAACCAGCAGCTGCTGTTTTACTTCTCATCCGTTTTAATATTGCTTAGGAGGGTGGAAATCCAAGAAAAAGAAAACCAGTGAGAATAGCAGAAAGTCCCAAAGTTGCAGATGCTGGTGTGGATATGCAGAGAAGGGAACACTTTTACACTGTTGGTAAGATTGCAAACTAATGCTGCCTCTTTGGAAAGAAGCATGGAGAATCTCAAAGAACCCAAACTACACCTTCCATTTGATTGTGCAATCCCATTACTGGGCATCTACCCAGACGAAAAAAAAAATCGTTCTATCATAAAGACATTTTCACTAGATTGTTCACTGCAGCTCAATTTACAATTGCCAAGATGTGGAAACAACCTAAATGCCCACCAATCCAGGAATGTATTAATAAATTGTGGTATATGAATGCTGTGGAATACTATGCAGGGACAAAAAAGATGGAGACTTCACAGCTTTTGTAATAACCTGGATGGATTTGAAACACATTCTCCTCAGTAAAGTATCCTAAGAATGGAAAACCAAATTTCCAGTGTACTCAACACTAATACGGAGCCAGTAAATGATCTAATACATGCCCACACAAGAGGAAAACTCAATTCAATCCAAGTTGAGGGTAGTGGGAAACGAGGGAGAGGAGAAAGAAAAAGAGAGAAGGGGATTGAGGTGCTCCAACTTAACGGGCAACATGTAAGGGTATATGGACACCTTTTGGGTGTGGGACACAGCTCTGGGAGGGACTCTACCTAACAAATGCAAACGCTGTCACCTAGTTCTTTGTACCCTCACTTTAACCTGAAATTAAAGGAAATGGAAATTGATATGGTATCAAAGATATAATGTAGAATTATTTTCCTGAAATAGACTTTGGAACAATGAATGGGTTTTCCAAAAGACTAGAGGCAAATTAATATTAATATTTCATGTAGTTTTAGGAATATTCTTGATTATTGTAGAAACCTTTGGCTGCAGTTTCTGTACTTATGGCACCTACAGGCATGTCTTTCAGAAGAACATTTGTCAATAGCTCTCCACTGTCATTGTTCACCTATCTCTGTCAAATCTGTAGAGAAATGGTCCCTGTCTTGAGTTTATGTAAATTATCTTATGTTGATGCCATCAGTTACTGTTTCTGGGTCTCTCTTTCTCTCTCTTTCTTTTGTTGAGACAGGTCTCACTCTGTTACCCTGGGTAGAGTGCAGTGGCATCATAGCTCATAGCAAAGTCAAACTCTCAGGCTCAAGAAATCCTCTTGCTGGAAGTATGGCAGCCATACTTCCATTTTCTGGGACTAGAGGTGCCCACCATGACACCTGGCTAGTTTTTCCATTTTTGGTAGTCTCCCTTTCGGGGTCTGGAGTCTTGCTCTTGTTCAGGCTGGTTTCCAACTCCTGGGCTCACCTCCCAGTGTGCTAGGATTACAGGCGTGAGTCACCACCGCAACTGGCCATTTCTGGATTTTTCACTTTTTCCTTTTGGTTTGTTTTCTGACCAATTCGATCTGATACAAATTCTGTTTTCCACAATGTTACTTGTCCATGGAGATTACCTATTGGTGAGTAAGTCTCTCAGTACCGCCTAGAACTGATTCTTGTAAAATATTTACATTTCTCTGGTTGACTCAGACTCACATGTAAAGAAGGAAATTCAACATATACACGAGACAATTTTCTAGTAAGTTGTGAACATATCTCATAATCTGTGCACTGTACAATACCTTTTCTTTTTTTCAAAAAAGCATATTTGATAAAGATGTATTTATAATTACCAAGTGTTACTTAATGTCCACAAGCGCACAATTGGTGCTATGCTAAATTGGTTTCACACTAAAAACCAGACTACTTGGGGGAATAAGTTCTTTTCCCCGAAACTCTGAACTTGCTACATAGGAGAAAAATATGTTGGCATGTAAATGTCTGATAATAATGCCAGACCTCACTTGCTCGAAAGGGGTTTATTAAAATTTTTTTTATTTTTATTAAATCCTAGCTGTCTACATTAATGCAATCATGGGGTACAATGTGCTGGTTTCATATACAATCTGAAATATTTTCATCAAACTGGTTAACATAGCCTTCATTATTTTTGAGATAGATACCATTTTCAGATATAGACCCCCAACAATGTATTTTCGGTTATTAAAAATTTGTAAGGAGGAGAATGAAGTGATGCATTTATATTTACCTAAATGTGTAATTTTAACAACTAAATTTAAACCATGTAAATTGCCATGGCAGCCATACTTCCATTTTCTGTCTCTGTGTATTTTTGACACGAGGTCCCTCATATAAGTGGAATCATACAGTATTTGTCCTTTTTTGTGACTGACGTATTTTACTTAGCATAATGTCCTTGGGTTCATCCATGCTGCAACATGTACTGGAATTTCATTCCTTTTTAAGGCCAAATAATATTCTGTGGAATGTTGTTTATCCATTTACCCATTGCTCTGATTGCTTCCACCATTTGGCTGTTGTGCGTAACGCTGTGTACAGACAAACAAGTACCTCTTCGAGACCTCGCTTCTAATTCTTTTAGGTATATACCAGAAGTGGAATTGCTGAATCATAAGGTAATTCTATTTTTAATTATTTGAGGAACCACGATAGTAGTTGCACCATTTTTCACTTTTTCATTTTTCAGCAGAGCACAAGGGCTCCAATTTCTCCATATCCTCGCTAATAGTAGTAATCTCCCGGGATTTATTTTTGTTTTGTTTTAATAGCAGCTGTCCTAACAGGTGTGAGGTGGTAGCTCAGAGTGGTTTCAATTTGCATCTCCCTAATGATTAGTGATGCTGAGAGTCTTTTCTTGGCCATTTGTATGTCTTCTTTAGAGAAATGTTTATTCAAGTCCTTTTAAATTGGATTTTAAAATTGGATTTTTGTTGGTGTTGGTATTGTTGAGTTCTGGTTTTTTATTTATTCTAGATATAATTACCTTATCAGGTAAATACTTACAATGGATTTGCAAATATTATCTCTTGAATGTCTCATTTTCATTCTGTTGATTGTGCCCTTAAAATGCAAAGTTTTAATTGTGTCTGCTCCTTTTTTGCCTATGTTTTTCACATCCTATCTAGGAAATCCTTGCCAAATCTCGTGCCATAAAGATTTTGCCATGTGTTTTCTTCTACAAGATTTATAGTTTTAGGTCTTACATTTAGGTCTGCGTTCCATTCTGAGTTAATTTTTGTATATGGTATAAAAATAAGAATCCAACTTCATTCTCTGCCTGGGGATATCCAGTTTTCCCTGCACCATTTATTGAAGAGACTAAAAAGTCTTCAAACCCCTGTTGAAAATCACTTAACCATGTATTTGAGGGTTTATTTCAAGGCTCTCTATTCCATTCCATTGATCCATATGTCTATCATTATGCCAGTATCACACTGTTCTGAACACTGCAGCTTTATAATAAGCTTTGAAATAAGCAGGTATGAGACTTCTTTTGCCAAAATTGTTTTGGCTATTTGAAGTCCCTTGAGATTCAATATGAATTTTAGAATAAAATTTTATACTTCTGAAAAAATGGCATTGAAATTTTGATAGGGATTTCATTGAATCTGTAAATCATGTTGGGTAGTGTTGACATCTTAACAATATGAAGTTTTCTAATCTATGAACATGGGATGTCTTTCTGTTTATTTATGTTTTCTTCAATTTTTTCAGCAATGTTTTGTAGTTTTCAGTGTATAAATCTTTTGCCTCCTTAGCTTAATTTTTTTTATGCTGTTGTAACTGTCATTGATTTCTTAAATTCCTTTGGGATTGTCCATTATTAGTGTATAAAAAATTGATTTTGTATTCTACGACTTAATTGACTTATTCTAATAGTTTGCGTGTATGCGTATGTACAATGTTTCGGGTTTTCTACATGTTAAGCCATGTCATCTGTGAGCAGACCTAATTTTACTTCTTGCTTTTTGGTTAGGATGCCTTTTATTTCTTTTTCTTGCCTGAGTGGAAATGGTGAGAGTAGTCATCCTTGTCTTAATGGCTGCAGAAGAAAACCTTTTAGTCTTTCACCATTGTGTGTGATGGTAGCTGTGCATTTTTCATATATAGCCTTTATTATGCTGAAGCAATTTCCTTCTTCCCCTAGTTTTTAAAATATTTTTACCAGAATTAAATGATTATTTTAAAGACAGGGTTTTACTCCATTGCCCCTGGCTAGACCACAGAGATATCATCATAGCCCACTACAACCTCAAACTCATGGGCTCAAATGATCCTCCTGCCTCAACCTCCCAAGGAGCTAAGAGCACACCACTATGCCTAGCTAGTTTTTTTATTTTTGGTAGAAGTGAGGTCTCACTCTTGCTCAGGCTGGTCTCGAACTCCTAGCCTCAAGTGACCCTTTTGCCTGGGCCTCCCCCTGTGCTGGAATTATAGGGGTGAGCCACCCTGCCAATGCTAAATGGAACATTTTTAAAAGCAAGATTAAGAAAGAAAGCTATACTAAATAATTACTTTCTAAGATGTTATTTTATGTCAACCTTATAATCTTCATAAGGCATCAAAAAGACCTTAATACTTGTTGTTAAATAAATGACAAACAAGTATTTATTCATTCAATATCCATTTCTTTGTGAGGAAAAAAAAATCATGTAGTAACATGCAACAGACATGCAGAATGGTGACATGTGACACTAAAACACAGCCACATAATAGAGAAGGTCTGAAGGACTATTTTAGATCTAAGGAGGCGATAAGACCTTCTAAGGTGATAACAGGTAAGTTGAGATCTGATTGACAGAAGAAAGTAGACAAGGAAAAAGCATTTCAGGCAGAGGAAATGGCAAGGACAGAAACCCCAAGGGAGAAATAAGATTGATGAGGTCATGGACTAGAAAGAAGGTCAGTGTAATTAAAATATAGTGAACAAGGGGGAGATATTTTGAGGTGAGTCAAAGAAGGTGAGGGGCGGGGATTTTATTGTAAATATAAAGAGATAAGATATGATCACATATATAGGGCACTGTGTCAGACATACACAAGATATGATCATTGACCTTAAGATAGAATCTTTAAGGTATCTAATAAAGCATATGCTATGGTTAAAGTTTGGAAGATACTTGGTTGAACAATCACAGTCCCATGCCTGTGTGCCTGTTTACACTGATATCTGACGATCATATTGATGACGATGAGAAGCTTTAAAAGAAAACCAGTTATAATCTCATTTTGTCCTTTCCACATACAGTAGAATCTCTGTAAGTTGACCACCCAAGGGACTGTAGCATACATATCCTATCTATGAAAACTAGGTCAACTTAAGGAGTTGGTCAGTCTAGGGAGGGGGTCAACTATGGAGATTCTGCTAAATGTAATTGTTGAGAGTTTAAATGGGTTGTCTCAGTTCCATTTGTGTTGCTATAAAGCAGCGTTGCTCAAGGTTTAATACAGAAACTTGGACTGTATTAAAGGTTCGCGGCATTAGGAAGGTTGTGAACCGCAGCTAAAGAGATTTATTTGGCTCATAGTTCCATAGACAATACAAGAATCATGACATTGCCAGCACCTGCTTCTGGTAAAGGCTTCAGGCTGCTTCTGCTCATGGTTAGGGGAAGAGCAGACATCATATTCAGACATCACATGGGGAGAAAGGAGGCCAGAGAGAAAGCATCCTTGGTCCCAGGCGCTATTCAACCACTGGCTCTCATGGCTCTCACATGAAGTGATGGAGCAAGAACTTACCCATTTACCTCCAGGGTGGTACGAAGCCATTCTTGAGGGATCTGCCTCCACCATTCAAATACCTCCCGTTAGGCCCCACCTCTAACACTGGGGATCAAATTTCAACGTGAGGTTTGGAGGGCCAAAACTCTGCCAAATGATAGCAGAGTCTAATGGCACTCTGATGCCCACCTACTTCTGCATCAATTATGATACAGACAAGGAGTAACACAGGGATGAAATGACACATTATTATTGGAAATGCGGGTGTTGGAGAGCATGGCTTACCTCTGCAGAGAGATTGACTTCTCATTTCTGAACCCAAGCATTATAGACTTGGCTGCCTGGTCACAGTGGAGCTGGAACAGGGCAGACGCTGTTTCTGCAAAATTACATAAGAGATCAGTAATAGGAAAGTGCAGTGAATAAAGGTCTGAACTCTGGAATCAGATTGACTGGGTTCCAATCTCTGTTCTCTAACAGTTACACAATTTAACCTCCATTGTCTCAGCTTCCTTGCCTTTAAAATGTGTGTGATATTTATACCACTTCACATAGGGATTATACACTGTTATATGGTCTACATCTTGTTTGACTTATCTAACTCACTTTTATTTAAAACTGTCAATTATTCTATTATACCATAGATGTATTTGAATTTATTTAATCAGAGGATAATGTCATAAATGTAAGAATTCAGTTCTTTCTATCCTATGAATTAGATATCGCACATCAGCAACATTTACTAATGAAATTTTGATTGAAGTCTTTCATTTCTGCAACCCTTTGTCCTGATTGCAAGATGAAAACATTTTAGTTGCTATTTTAGGCAAGTAGAAGCTACTGGACAATCATAAATATTTACTTTATCATGAAAGGAGAAAGGACTTCAGATTAAACTTAGTTAAATGAAGAGTCAGGAATACAAAAATATTAAGGTTCTAAACCACTAAAACTTTTCAGACTATGATTATTTCATTCTAGTACAATAAAATAATACAAAAGGCAAAATTCTTTCAACCTAGAACATTACCCGACTGGGAGCCATGAGCAGTTCTAAGTAGGGAATTTTTATAATCTTAGAGGGAACAGCCTATGACATCAGCTGACAGCCATGCAGAAATCTTAAAGTAGAAATGTCACAGGACTTATTATTCCGAACACTGCAGGGAAAATAGTAGGAAATACAATTAAGATGTATTTATTATGGAACTGAACCTACTTAAAAATGTACAACAGATTTACAAGATGGTGATATTTATATATCAAAATCATTTAAGTCCTACTATGGAAATCAGAAATTTAAAATTTAAAATTCTAGTTTTTATCTGAAGTATATTTTACCTTGAAAAGTAAACACAAACAACACACTCTTTAAATGTGCAGTTTGATCATGGGAGATTCTACCTTTTCTGTTCTATCTCCTACAGGTCAAATAACATGCAGTGAAAATCGTATTGTAACAAAATATTTGGAAGAACTATCTAATGTTTTAAAAATTGTTTTAGATAAGACTAATCAATACTCAACTCAAAATTCTATGGTAACAAAAAAGACATTTGCTTAGGCTATGAAAGGAACTGATACTATCTGTGATTAAAATAATGATTCTCAATGTTTGGGGGTTAAGATCACATTAAAACCAGAATAGCACAGATAGTGATGTATAAATGAAATTCTGCCTACAATTTTAGGGAGTTCACAGTCTCCCATTCATAGCCATGAGGCAAGAACTCTGTGGGGCAAGAACTCTGCCTTAGACAGTATGTTATGGGGATCCATTTGTGGTGGGTGGGGTTCAGGAGAGGGGTTCTTACCACATATACCTTTTTTTAGGGAAATGTATTCTTTCTACTACCTAATGAATCTGAACTAAAGTTAGATGTTTCTAATTCCAGATTACAAGCTAACTTTTCTCAAGATGCTCAAAAGCAGTGAAATGAGGAAAGAAATAATGTTGTTTGATAGTCACTAGCTATAACCCCATTGATGGTAACACCATCATTTCCTGTACTGAGTGATCCTGGTTCCTAAAAATAACTCCAGTGCTATTCAACTGCTTATATTTGGCATATTCTTTATTCTTATTTGGGAAGGCACATTCCCTTCTACAGCTGAAGAAACTCAGTGTTTGCAAAGAGCTGCCTAAAAACACTGTTCCCGCCAGGCTGTTAAAAATGTTCAGTATCTGAATGCTGGCAAGGAATGTTCACGCCCAGTAGAGGCAATGCTGTATGGCCTAGCAAGAGAAAAAAATGGGATGCTATATATGGAAAACAGGAAGCAGAACTGGTTGACTCATCTGACCCATATTCAAAGTCATAATCCAGCTACTGTTAACTATCTGTAAGAGGAAAAGACTTCATTGCTAGCCTAAGCTGTAAGGGACATATGGCAAATCAGGTCAGTTTCTCCTGCCATTTTCCACCTTACTTTTAAATAGACCAAGAAATGAAGCATTGACTAAAACCCTGGGCCAGGCCAGTCAAGCATGCTGATACACTTTACATTGGCACTTGCAATGTGAAGCAAACTGAATTTTTCATGGATCCCCTATTATAAAAGAGTGTTGAAGCATGCCAGGACATTGAAGGCTCCACGTGAACAAAACAAACAAACAAACAAAAATTGCAAAACAAAATTACAGTTTCTATGAACTTTATGACTGTTTATATTATATATTTGGAGACAGAAAGAGGAGGAACTGGAAGCACCCTTTCTTGTTGTTCAACATGTTGGTAATTCCCATGGCTGCTTCTTACAAAGGCACACACATATTCACATTTTCAAAGAGAAATTTTAGTTTCTTGGGAATGGAGTCATTCATGATTCAGAAGCACTTACCCATTAATACTATAGGATGTTATCAGAGACCTCTTTCTTCTATCCCCATACCTCCATCTTTTTTTCCTTAAAAATTGAAACTCGAAATTACATTCAAAGTAACTGGAGGGTGACAGATTGAAAAAATATAGACAGTCAATCTGTAGAGATGATTCTTAGAAAAAGTAGCTGAAAGCCAGGCATGATGACTCACGCACTTTGGGAGGCAAAGGCAGGAGGATCACATGAGGCCAGGAGTTTCAGCTCAGGCTGGGCAGTACAGTGAGACCCCTCTCTCATAAAAATTAAATATTTCACACTAGGTGTGATGGCATGGACCTATAGTCCCAGTAACTCAGAAGGCTGAGGCAGGAGGATCTCTTGAACTCTAGAGTTCAAGACTGCCATGAACTATAATCACACCACTGCACTCCAGCCTGGACAACCAGGCAAGATTGTTTCAAAAAAGAGATAGAAGAGGAGGAGGAGGAGGAGGAGAAGAAAAAGAAGGATCTACATAGTTACTGTGTGCTCTAGAAGCTACATGCACTTACCACCTATTTAAAACTCAAGTCCCATTGATTAGCTTGACTACTATCACGATTTTTTAAATTAAATCTTCTAGTAGGATATTTTTATTACACTGGAACTGCCCAATTCTGCATACTGAACACCCCCACCCTCCCTACACATATACTTTTCCCCACAACTGTCATTAGTGTTGGCATGGGTCTTTAGGTTGACCTGATTTGCAATGTGTCCCTATGACTTTAACTTTTAAAATTCTTCTTCTATTCCTCATTATCTGGACACCCTTATTTATAATGTAACCATATATTTTATCATCCATACCAGGACATACTTTTGAGAGTGAAAAGGGGTATTTTTAATAATTATGCTTTGACAATAAGCTGGAGCTATTTGGGGCATAGCAGAACCACAAGGTCACCTGCTTATTTAAAAGTGATATCTGGCATAGACTGTGCTTGGGAAAAATTTAGTCTTGTTCTTGAGTATACTTCTATTCTCACAATGCAGGCATCAATGTTCTAATCTGTGGTGTTTTGCCTTCTCATTGTTATCGTACTTGGAAAATGATTTATAAATGAACGTGTACTTAACTATTCTCCCATAAAAGTTTACCCTTTCAAAACTTCCCACTCTCAAAAACTGAAAAGTCTTCAAATTATCATGGGATGATTTGTGGCTTCCTGGAGGGAGTGAGCCACAAAGGTTGGAGAGGCTAAGTCCCAAGAGTGCTCAAACTACGGGAGATAGACAGCTATCCATTCCTGATTTGGATTTCATAACCATGTGATTAAATCTGACCTATTAGAGATAAAGGTCAGTAATCTAACTGTGATCCTCCTGTGGGAAGGTTCCTTTCATTTATGTAAGCCTTCCTATAATCATAGGCAGAAAAAGTAATCAAGGGCTAATTGAGCAAACCTGATCATTTGATGTCTTTACTGGTGAGCATCATTGAAACTTTAGAAGAGTACAAAGACATTTTGAAGAGCAAGTAGCAATGTAGTGACAGAAATAAAGGAAAGGCAACTGTATTTAACATAATAATGACTTAAGAGATGGCAGAAGATAATACATAAAAATTGAGATAGTGTAGGTAAAGTATGGATTTAATTTGAATTCAGGAAATGTTCTATTATGAAATGATCTAGCAACATGACTTGCACCATTTCTAAAGGCTATGAATCCTTGCTTACATTATTAATTTTATAGCTAGCTGTCCACTTCCTAACATTTGTTTATAATCATAGAGTCATACTCCTGCTTTCCTGAGAGAATATGATTCTTTAATTTCTTTTCCCCCAAACTCATGAATTGGGTACATAAATTGCTACACATACTTCAGTTTAGTCAAGTACTCTTTTCTAGTTCTAAGGGAACAAAAGACCCATTTATTCATTTATCAAATATTAGGTTAGTCTATATTATGTGTCCTAGAATAGTGCTTGACACTGGTGTTAGGAATGTGATTAAATCGCCCTTGAGGAATTAATTTAGTGTAGAGTTGTGCACATGTAAACCTCATAATGTTCTTTTGCTAAAACGATTGTGACTGCTCAAATCACATAAAAGGGGGAAAAATTCGGGATACGTAGTGCAAAACAAGCATGGATCAATTATCTTTTGAATGATAGTTTCCTGTACTGAGACCCGGGAAATTTTGATTAATTTAGAACAGTGGTAAAACCAAAAATCCAAGATTGTTTAGTTCTAATGGCAGCTTTACCATTGATAAAGTGTATAGAAACATTTAGCCTCTTGCACTTGGTCATCTACTAAGGAGAAAAAATAATGCTCACTTCCCAGCCGTCTTCAGAGAATGGCTAACCAACAGGTTTTATTTTGCTAGTGAGCAATGTCAAATGTTCCATACGTGACATTATTTTTGTGTTTTTTTCGTATATTTAAAAATGGTGGCAGCCAAGTGACATCCCAGCCTCTAATTTCTCACAAGAGAAATACTAACTTCTCGTTTCATAAATCCGATAATTTGAGTTCTACTCCCTACAGGGTACCGCGGCTCAGTGGGTGGCACCTGCAACATTTTCTGCTAACAGGATGGCAGCTGGCCTACAGCATACTCTGAATTACTGGGTTTCAGTATGAGGTTGGTTGGTACAGGTTTGAAACGTGTAATCAAAATGTGCCCAGACACTATCATAAAAATTGTTTCTCTCTCTTAAAAAAAAAAAAAAAAAAAGAGGTAGGCGCCTATGGCCCAGTGAACAGGGCGCCAGCCCCATATACCGCGGGTAGCGGGTTCAAACCCGACCACGGCCAAAAAGCTGAAAAAAAAAAAAAAAAAGTTCTTCCAACCTAGTGGAAAAAAAAGGGTGGGTGTACTCCTCATGATGGAACTTTTTTTTTTACTCATGCCTGTTCCCCATCAACAGACCTCTAAATATTAATACATCCATCAAAAGCAGCCGTCCCTCCAGCTCACCAGCTTCTCTGACACGTCCCCACCCCCACCTTTCATGGCCCTCCTCTCCTCCCGTCACCTTTCTCATGGGAGGTGACAGACACGCGCTCACCACAGAAAAACACTAGGTTCAGTAATTCCCTTCCAAAAAGGGCAAGGGAGGTTTGGCCCCGAAGCCCCGCAGGGTGGGTGACCAACCGTCCCGATTTGCCCTGAGGTTTGCAGGGCTCAAAACGGGCAATAGTGGAGGAAAGGGACAGCAGGGGACAAACCGGACGGTCGGTCAGCCGCGCGGCTTTGCAGAAGCTTAACTTAGACCCAAGAGGAGCGTCCAGGGCCACCGGGGAACGAGGCACAGCCCGACACTGAGGCTCGGCCGCGTCCCTTGCTCCGCCCAGGCCGGCTCCTTTGTCCCGGGCGGCGCTCTTCCTGCCGCCGCCTCCTCCCTCCCCCTCCCCCTCCCCCTCGCCTCGGGCCGGGCTGACGCGGCCGGGAGGAATGCGTTTCCGGAGGGAGCGGGCGGCCGCGGCGGCCTCGGGAGCAGGGGCGGCGGCGCGGAGGAGGCGGCGCCGCCGCGGGGTCGCTTCCTGCCGGGAGGCGGCTCGGGGCGCGCGAGTCTCCTCCTCCCGCCCCTGAGGAGGAGGAGCCGCCGCCGCCCGCCGCGCCCGAGACCCCGGAGGCGGCGCCAGCCCGCGGGAGAGGCCGAGCGGGAGCCGCGGAGCAGCAGGCCCGAGCCGAGCGCGCCGGGGCCGGACGCCGCCGCGAGAAGGTAGGGGCCGGCGGGCCTCGGGGCTCGGGGCTCGGCCGGGCCGGGCCCTTTGTGGCGGGCGCCGCGGCGGGGGTGGGCCGCCCGGCGGGTGGGGGTGGGGCGGGATTCCAGCCCTGGGGCTCCGGGGAAGTCCGCGCGGGGCCTGGCCGCCTTCCGAAGGGGAAGGTCGCCGCCTGGGCGCTGTCACGTCGGGGCGCCGCAGGGTGCGTGGTGTGGGGGACCCGGGCCTCCGACCGGCCACCCGGACACCTGCCGTTCCTGGCTGCCTGGCCTGAGCTGGGCGAGGTGGCGGCCGGGCCCGCGCCGCGTGTCCACGCCGGCTCGTGTGTGCAGGTGAGGGAGGGAGCCGGGCCTCTGCAGGACTGGACGTTTTCAGACTTTGCACGCCCCCGGACGGTGTCTGTCCCTTTGTCTCTCTCCTTCGCTGCCTGCTTTGCCTTCGAGCAGCGCCGAGCCTGGCCGTTAGCGCCCGCGGAGTGGACAGTCCCTCTGGTGTCCAGGAGGCGAGTCCCTCAGGGGACGCCCGCGGGGCGAGTGCGGGTGGGCTCCAGCGAAGTTGGCCGCGCAGGGCGGTCGCGCTTTCCACTCAGCAGTGTTCCTAACCCAGGCTGCTTTCCACTTGTTCGTAACCCAGGCTGCGCGCGGTCACAGTCGGGGGAGCCTGCCCGGGCCCCCGGGACGAGGGCGAAGGCCGTGACCAGCCCCCGCGTCCGGCCCCAGCGAGGTTTAGAGCCTGGCCTGAACCCTACGTGGCTTTACTACGTGTCATTTCTTGTACTTCTTAATAAGTCGGATTTATGAGAATACCAATATCTAATGCCTAAGCAATTTTCATGTCATCACGTTCGTGCTTTTGAGTCAAAACCCAGCACACATTGGTCTGATCATTGGTAAATTGTGCTCTCTGAGCCCCCCTTTCCTCACTATAAAATAGGGACGAGGCTACTTAAACTAGTAATAAAAAAATTATAGTAATGACAGGGTCATGCTTAGCGCTAGGCATTTTGCTTGTATTATCTCATTTAATTCTGGGGCGCTCTAAAGAGGTGTAGGTACTGTTTTTATTCTCAGTTTACAAAGGAAGAAACTTCAAGAGACAGGGAGTATAAGGAATTCTCTTGCGGGGATCCAGAAACCCTGGAGAACCCGGTGGGTCTAGATCAAGAGCCTGTGTTTGAGCCACATAGTAATCTTCCTAGCTGAGGTCTACTTGTGAAAATCAAATGTAAAATGTAAACCTCCTGGCTTAAGAGTAGCTACTGACTTCTTTTTCTCTGTTGGTATGGTAAAAAGATTTTAAAAGTAGCTCAGAATGTCATTGTTAATGTCATCAGTGAGGCAGCACCTTGTAGATGTTTAGGGTGGGTAGAATTCCTAGGTGGTTAGTTATTTTTTACTGTTGTTTTGGTGGTACAAAAATAACAAAGGTGAGATGAATTTTGATGAGACATCTTTCTTCCACTGCATACACTGTTTACAATAGCTAGTATAACAGACCCACTTTTAGAAATGATTAAGGAGTTTTAGTTGGAAGTTATCCATTCTACATTTGTGGACATCATGGCCCAGAAGAGATAGGACTTACTTAAGAGTCTCAGTACAATTCTTACAGTTTTAAATAATTTTGTTTTATTGATCAGCATTCTACTAAAGATTACAAAGTGATAAATAAAAAACAGAGCAAACAGATTAGTATTTTGATTGCATGCATTTGGAGAGAAAGTTGTTTTACTTATCTAAAAATTGAGCATAAAATGGAGGTTTTCTATTAGAATACGACTTAAAAAGACAGGGAAGATGGTTAATGCTTCTGAAGACAGCAAATAAACAACTGTTTAACTTATTTACACTGACTTCACAGACCTACAATTTTAAGTATTTATGATACTGGTTTCTTTTTTTAAAGAATGTGAAGTTTTTTGTTAAGATTTTTTTTTAATCAACATTCTGTATGTGAAAAATATAGAATCAACAATTTTGAGAATCACTGGATTTAGTAACTTTAAAAGTCAGGCAGTATTCTTAACGTTCTGGTCAGTATAATTTGCCCTAAATTACCATCACTAAATGAAAATGTAGTCCTGCATTGATAAGTTTCCTAACTGTAGAGGTGACACTGGGGGCATTGGTCACTTTATGATAATGAAAAGTAATAAAGTAGTTTGACATTGTGCTGGTTTTCATAGGAATGCTTCCTGCCGAATGTAGTGTCTTTATTGTTTGGCTTCTTGCTAAATAGTGGCCCTCAGCAGTAGGGGAGTGGTTTAGTATTCCATCTGAAGAATTCTCTTTTTTTATGAATATTATGTAAGTACACTGGTTTGCTCTCAACTGTGCCACTAAAGTGATGAGCTGTAACATCTTGTAACTGGTAGAAGTTTCAGAGAATTTTTGAGTTCTGAGAATTTAAATTTCTGAATGTGTCGCAAGCTGAATAGAGGATTGGTATGGACAACTGTTAAATTTCAGCAGTTTCCCCCACTCTACCTGGAGAGTTAGGATGTGTAAGGCTGTGTGTGGAATCCTAGAGCATTATTTTGTGTGAATATGTAAACGTCTGAATTATTGTATCAGCAGTGTTTATTCTGACTTAGGTTATGTGTTTTGAGAGTTTTGTTTGGGATACAGAATAAGAAGGCTAGAGTAGGGAAGGGTACATAGTCTTCTGGATCTTGAAATAGTAGCAATATCAATAGCCATAGAAAACTAAAAGATTATAGTGTAGACTTAGGTTAAAGGAGATGCAGGCCCCAGAACTCAGAATATTGCAGCCTTAGAATAATTTTAGTAGGTAGGTGAACAAAATGTGTGTCTTTTTCAGGGCCTGTGTGCAAAAAGAACCCCTGTAAATTTCTCATTTGAAAATGGCTATTTATAAGACTTTGATACAACCGAGAACTTTTATTTATAAAATAATGTGGTATTTTTTTTCTAGTTTGTGGCTTTAGAAGATAGCGCTAATTATATTTAGCAATATATATGCTTTTAAGCTTGTGTATGTTACCTCATCATTAAATTCTGTGTGTGCTTCCAATACACATACATATATAAACACACATATTACGTGTATGTCATACGAAGTCTCCAAAGTACATGTTCTTGGCTCCCAGGGATGTGTAAAATGACTTACTGGAGTGTAAGAAGAAAATTTTAGGCTTACTATTTGTGTGTGTATGTGTGTTTAAATCTCATCACTTTAAAGTTTAAACTTTTCATTATGATTTATAGTATCTTACTATATTGCTATAGAAGTACCTATACTTTAATTTCTAAATAAATGTGCATCAATTTTGGGTACATGTATGTTAAAAACTTTCTGTGGTAAAGGTGAGTGATCAAAAAACTTTGGCCATTCCAGTACAGGGAACAATTTGGCTGGAGGTACAAGAATCTCCTGTATTTAGGAAAGAGAGTCCGTGAGACTTGTGTCTGAACTGAAAGAAAGGAAAAAAACCCAAATGACACAGGTTTATGTCTGGGTTGTGCTGTTCAGCAAGGTAGGCTATGACCACAAGGGGGTGGTGCTGGTCGGCTGGAGGGAGGGGACATGATGACTTCGTGATGTTGAGGTTTTTCAGGTGATGGGGGGACATTGTAGAGGTAGATGTCTAGAGTGCAGTTGAATGCACTGAGTGGAAGCTAACCCTGAAGTCTGGTTGGGGGACTTAGATTTGGGCATTCTTAGCCTGTAAGTGCTAGTTGAAACGATAGGGTGTGGATGAAAATAGTAAAAGAGCCTGTAGAGTGAAAAAGAGGCAGAGAGCGAGCCTGGGAACACTTAGGAGTCCAGGGTGGGTGGAGGAAGAGCGATCTGGAAAAGCATTTGCCTTCCCCAGTTTCTTCTCTGAATTTCTAATTCTTTTGAATGACATTTTAGTGAGCGATGTGGGTATTTGTAGGGTTTTCCAATGATTGACATGTTTGAGGTAGTCAGAAAGACTTAATACTTTAATACTTCACTCCCTCAGTGGTAATTTGTTTTCAGGTACATTGTTGGAGGAGCAGTTTGTAGCAGAGGCTTCTTGTTTGGGAGGTGGGAACCTGGGTTCAGTGCGGGCTCTGCCCCCGAAGTTCTGAGTGGACCTTTGTCAGGATGCTTCCCCTTGCAAGGTTTGGGCTTCCTGTATGTGTCTACACCAGGCGTCCTCAAACTTTTTAAACAGGGGGCCAATTCACTGTCCCTCAGACTGTTGGTGGGCCGGACTATAGTTTAAAAAAAAAAAAAAAAACTGCACAAATTCCTGTGGACACTACACATATCTTACTTTCAAGTAAAAAACAAAACGGGAACAAATACAATTCACACTGAAGCATGTGGCCCGCGGGTCGTAGTTTGAGGAGCCCTGGTCTACACTATAAAGGGGTCTCTACATTCCTCCTTGTTGTGTTGCTCTGATTGGAAGGGTAGCTGCTGCCTGGTGTATGCAGTGTAGAGGACGGTTCTCTTTCTGCTGTGAGCAGGCGCCGTCTTGTGTCATCACCACAGAGGGAGGTGCCGCGCCACATTAACCTCACTGGGGCATAGCTCTGCTGTACACTGCATCTTCGTCTTTGTCAGTATACTGAGTACCAATTACCTGAAAAAAGGCTGGGCTCAGTGGGTGTAAATCAAGACATTGGTATGATCCATAATGTTAAGTGTATTGTCTAGTTGGGACAAGTTGTGTTCAGTTCAGGAAAATGTAACAAATGTACCAAAGGATATTTTATACTATATACAGTACCAAGATAACATTCTCTGATACACTCAGTGTAAAGACCAGCATTGGCTTAAGTGGTTTTGAAAGACTTTGTGGAGAAGGGGCCTGAGTTTGGCAGGGTAAGAACAGAGATTGGGTGACAGAGGGGTGACATCCTCAAACGACAATATAGTTAGAAGGCAGAATCCAGTCTAATGTTGCAAATACTACATGACTACTCTGATATATGTGTTGTGTGTATATACATAAATGTCATATATATGAAGGCCTGGATTCTTGCCCTTTAAATCTAGTCTGGTGAGGGACACAGACGTGAATGTAATTGATAATAATGAATTTTGAAGAAAAGTAACACTGTATTATGAGCATCATTGAAGCTTTGTCATCCCACTGCGCTAGGCACTATCAGGGTGTGTTTTAAGACCACAAAGAAAAGAATAGTTAATTTTGTTTATTGCAATTGCCAAAAAGATGAAGGCCAATGAAGGCTTAAAAAAAAAAAGTTAGAAAGGTACCAGAAAAATTAGCATTCTGTTTTGTTTAGAGAGTATAGTTTCAGTGGAGTCATAAGGAAATATTTACATGCAGAATTGGGTATGTACTATATGAAGTATGGGAGTCACATTTCATATAGTTCAGTAAATATATGTTTATTGAATGAATATGTAAATAACTTAAACTTTCATATTCTTTATGATATTAAGGATAATTTATTAGTTCTTTCTCCTGCATCCAATGTTTTATAGTTTATGTGTGATTTATTTCATATAATGATTTCAGTATTTATTAAAGCAGTGGTAGCGAAGTTATACTTGATTATTAGGGGAGGAGATTGTAGTTTGAAAAGCACTCTTAGTGTTATAAAATTTGTTAGGAAAATGTTGCAAAAAGTACAGTAGGGAATAAGATGTATGCTTGTTAAAAAAACAGTTGGTTTAAAAGATTGAGAAACATTTATGAATAGTTGTCCGGGATCTTATTTGAGATGGCTGTGACCAGTGAGAAGAAAACCAACTGTAGATTACTATAAAGATAACAGTTGATGAGAGCTTTCACATTCAGGATGGTATTTTATCCTTCCAACAATTCTATGGTGGACAGTACCTCCAACTTACTAATGAGTAAAATGAGAAACTACCTGATTTCTTTCTATATTTAGTTTGGTCTTAGAACATGTATTATGTTTACAGCTTTGTGCTTCTTCCCCTCCAGGACCAGGTGGAGAGGATGTAGAACAGAAGATGTGATCAAAATTAGTTTGATCAAAGAAGAGTTTTGGAATGATCTACTTAAAAAGTAGATAAAATTATGCAATTTGGGAACATACAATTCGCCTTAATTGGAATTATGTGGAACAAGTCGTAACTTTCAAGCACTTACACCATGAGTCAGGATGCTTAATTTCTTCACAATTATCTTTGTGAACTTTGCCCCAAAGTAAACTTACTCAACTAAAACGATTGCTAACTTGTTCTTCTTTCCCCCTCTTGGGGAAAGACAAAACAATCTACAGACACAAAATGTAAAGAAGAAACAGTTTACTAGGCTGGTTTGGAAAAGAATCAGTAACTTTGTAATGATAATGTAACTCACTTACTTTGTGAGTAGAAGGAGATGCCGGAAGAATTAAGAATTATGTTCAGGCAGTCGTTTGTGCTCATTTTGGATCAGCTGTTCAGTTTATTTTTTGTCCCCTGCCTCCTCCCCCCATTTGAATTTGATGCTTAATTCATTTTTCTCCCCATTCTCAAGAGTCTGTCTTTGGGGGGCAGGGGCTTGGTATATAGTTGTCTGTTACTTGGATCACCATTGGCTACCATTACATTTCTGATTGGCTTGAATTATTATTTTGAATTCTCTTCTGATTTTTCTCAAGTCTGCTCTTCCTGTTTTGTTAATTCTGTTTCTTGAATTTGTGTATTCTCCAGAGGGTTCCAACCTAAATTTCCTTCCTTAGCTCTGTATACTTTTCCTCCAGTTTTGCAGCACTGTTTTTGATCACTGTAACATAAAGGCTATTTGAGATTTTCTGAATTCCTTGAAAAGTGCATATGAGTTCGCATAGATTTTCTCTTATTTTTTAAAGATTCTTCACCTCCTTTCCCTTTTTGTCCTATACACGTCTTTCTTAGGCATTAAAGTTCCTGGCCTTTATCTTTCCCAACCTCCAAATGTTTAATCTTTCCGGCTTTGATTTGCTGCCATGCATTGTATCTGTTCCCTGTCTTTCCCTAGCACTAGTGGCGATGATTGATCTTCTGTATTCTCTTCTGTATTTTCTTTTCTCTCCATCTTTTCCGCTAAGTGTTGTTAATCATTAATTTTATCTTATTATTTGAGCCATAAACACCTCCATACTCACTACCCCACCTCTTCCTGCTAGGCAGAAGGAAAGCAAATGACCAGTTGTAATTTCTTCCTGTCAGGGGAAAGGTGTTGTGGCCATGGGGAGAATGGTCAAGCTTTCTCACCCTCAGACAGCGTGGAGGTTAGTAAGCTCTCTGCTTCTTAGCTCATGTTCTTCCTGTTTTTATGATTCTCTGTGGGATGAGTGGGAGGAAGTCTTGCTAACTCCCAGTTTTCCAGGTTGGCTTTGTGTTGTTCTTTTTCGGGAATACATTGATCTTTCAATATTAAAATCTATTTTTGGCCAAATTATTTGTTCCCTTTTAAAAACAGATATGGAAAATAGTGGAACAGACTTGGGATGACTCTAACTTTATTATATTGTTAAGAAAGATTTGCATATGATGTATCTCTCAGAATCTTTTTCATGATCAAGGTGAAAGACTTTTAAATGCTGTGACATAGATAAGGAAGCATTTGAATAGTGAGAATTTAACTTTTCTTATTAGTAACTTAATTATGCTGAAAGCTGTGACTTTTGAATCAGGCCAGGGTTCATATCCCAGCTCTGTCATTTGTATGTTTGGCTAAATATTGACTTGAATTTACTTAATCGTATTGAATAAAACTGTGTGTGTGTACAAAGATTTTTTTTTTTTTTTTTTTTTTTTGAGACAGAGCCTCAAGCTGTCACCCTGGGTAGAGTGCTGTGGCATCACAGCTCACAGCAACCTCCAATTCCTGGGCTCAAGCGAGTCTCTTGCCTCTGCCTCCCAAGTAGCTGGGA
>CAUYON010002538.1:0-37681 GCA_963573935.1 Arctocebus calabarensis | reverse complement strand
AATCAGCATAAAAGTGTTCATATTGTCATCTTTTAAATGTCTGCAGAATCTGTGGTTACAACCCCTTTTTTCATTCCTGTTATTGAGTTTTCTCTATTTTTGTTTCTTAGTCTTGTAAACAAAACACCTTTTATCTTTGTTAGTTTTTTATTTCAATAAATTATTTTCTACTATTTCTTTTTATTTTCTTTGATTCAATTGTCTCTTCTTTCTAACTTCTTCTTCTTCTTCTTTTTTTTTTGACAGAGTCTCACTTTGTCGCCATGGGTAGAGTGCTGTGGCATCACAGCTCACAGCAACCTCATACTCTTGGGCTCAGGTGACTCTCTTGCCTCAGACTCCCAAGTAGCTGGGACTATAGCCGCTGCCACAACACCCGGCTATTTTTAGAGACATGGGTCTCACTCTTGCTCAGGCTGGTCTTGAACTCCTGAACTCTCACAATCCACCTGCTTTGGCCTCCCAGAGTGCTAGGATTACTCTGTGAGCCACCACGCCCAGCCTCTTCTAACTTCTTAAGGTAGATGCTCAATTCACTGATTTCCAGGTTTTCTAAGATATATAGTTAAAGCTATTAATTTTCCTCTACACAGTAGCTATATAGGTGTATTTGGATGTGTAGAATTTTCATCATTATTAAATTTAAAATACGTACTGAAAAAAAAAAAAGTTATCCTTTTCCCCACTGATGAGTAGTGTCACTCTGTTATATATTAAATTTCTAAATACAGTTTACAATGAGCTTTTGTATCTGGTAGTAACCACCAACCCGGAACTACTGTAAACCAATTTCTTGGTTTGGGGTTTTATACGTTTTTCTCCAGACCTGAATGAGGGCAAGCTTGGGGTTGTAAATGCCCACCGAAGACTATCATCATTACATTTATTTTACTCCTGGAGCTGTCTGTGAAGACAGGTATGTTTGCTGGCAAGCCGGATTTTTCCCCAGCTTGTTAAAGGGTCCCTAATTTAGTGGAGGCATTTTATGTTCAGCTCCCCCAGGACAGTTTCTCATTCACTGAGCTGATATTAAAGCTTGCCTCCAGGTCTACTTAGGTTTCTAAGTTGTCACACAGTCGACTTAAATCTGCTGTACTTCTGGTGGGGGAGGGGAGGGTTGTTCCTTGGGGATTTACCTCATTTCATTTTTGTCAAGTTTGGACAGAAAAGTAGTTATAGTGAGAGGGCATTCTAAGGCAATATGAACCACTATCTTGACAGAAATAGAAATGTGCTTTGGTTCCTCAACAAAAAGTAACAATGTGATGATGCCTTTAAAACATGGTAGCAGGGCCTCATGATTCTAGGCCACATTAATGGAAATAAGAGTCCAGGATTTGAAATTAATATTTATGTTGTATTGAACAGACCACAGTGAGAGTCTCATATTTATAAGTCCAGCATATTTAAGATGACCAACAGGGTGATGGTTAAGTTATACTATAACTTCTAGAAGCAATAAGCCATGTTTTCTCAAAGGCTATTTTTTAACACTGTGGAGAAATTCTTACAGCCTATTTGAGGAAAGATGGATGTGACATTTGGTATGGTCCCAATATTATTTAAAAGAAGAATAAACAAATTGTTTAGTGTTTGATGGGTGGTGGCAGGGTGCTAGAATATTTGAAAGTCCTGTATTCCCTGGTGAGGATAGCAGTAAACTAGAAAGTATCCCCTTTGGAAGAATAGACCTAGAAAACAAACCTAGAAAGCTCATTGCTATACTTATCAGCTAGAAGACAACAGGTGATTTACTCGGAAATACCTGAAGAGACGTGGTAAAGTGCGACAGTCAGCAGTACCTGGGAGCTCAGTTTGCAGAAGGTTCTATGCTACACGTGGGACTCAATGAGGCAAATTTGGCCAAAGTCCAGCAAGCAGCATAGCTTGATTGGAAATCAGGTCCTCTTAGCCATTGCTATCTTGTGTCACCATTCTGACTCCTAAAGTAGCAGCCTTTTCATACCACTTTGATCAGTCTTGCTTTCCTATCAGCACACAGTGGTTAGCAGAGAGCATGCCTTAGGAGGCTAAGAGGTAGCCTATTATACGTCAATAAATTGTTTTATATTAAAGAGACTGAATACAACTGTTTCACAAAAAGATATATTTTCATTCATGACTATTTACATTTTTTCATATTTATTTAAAGAATATCATACAACTGATACCTTCTGAAATGTTTTATGGTTTTCTTTTATAAGCTTCTATTTATTTACACTCATTTGACATGAAATTGAAACTAAAATGGTCAAATGCCATAACAAAGCAACCAGCCAGCATAGCCAGGTGTTCTCTTAAATTAGCTGATCAACATTAGCAATTGTTACCTTAATAATAAATTATCACTCACTTAAAAATCAGTAGTAATTTTTAACCATTCATAAATAAGTGTGCTCTGTGCAATTTACATGTTTAATATCCTATGGATACTAAAGGTTTGTATATTGTCAGATTTGCACGTTATTACTTTATCACATGATAAGCTTCCCAAGGAAGAAACTGGAGATGCTTGAGATAATATCCTCAGGTGCTCTGGAGAGTCATCAAAGCTCTGCCGGCTTTATGGGAGGAGGCTCCAGTTTACGTGACAGGGCGGTTAAAATCTGGTTGAATTTCTCGTATCGCTCTGTCTGATTGACTTGTGCACCTTTGCTGCCCCACAGCAACCTCATTTGAAATTCAGTCTTCAAGATTTCGCTCATTTCTTCATCTGGTTGAAAACCTAATCAAAACAAAACCACCCAGAAAGTTACTTCAGGTCTGCTAAAAACATAGAAACTTGCACCCTGAGACTAAAGGCCTAAAGGAGGAGATGGGGAAAGACCAGGAGAGAAACAGAGAGAGCTTCCCTCTCCCCACTAGAATTCTCTCCCTCTACCAGGAGCCTTAGTGTTTTCTGTATCCTTTTCTGTAAATAAATTCTGTCTTACCACTGGGGGGTGGGGGGAATAATGCAACGAAGAATAATACATGTTAAAAAAAAAAAAAGAAAGAAACTTGCTTGGTTCAAATCAAAATGAACTTTAGATTCTCTCAGAAGTTAAAAACACTTTAGGGTCTCCTCTGGACCTGCCTACCTCAGAGAATAACAATTAAGCTCACTTGAACATGCTGGTGTGGAGTCCAGGCGGACAAGCCACTGTGGGTGGCAGTGTTGTGGGAAGGAAGGAGTGCTCATGGTACCCTGTTTTTCTGTTGTTTGCTTTGAACAACTTTACTGATGTATGATTTACATGCCATACGATACGTCTACTTTCGCTGTGCAGTTTATAATAGTAAATTTGTATAACTGCACAACCATCACACCAGTTTTTGAACACTTTCATCCCTCTAGGACCTCTTCGCTGACAATCCTGCTTCCTACCCCAGACCCCAGCCAACCACTGATTTTTCTGTTTCTACTATTTTGCCTTTCCTAGAAATCTGACATAAATGGAATCATCCAATATGGACTTTTAAGCCTGACTTCTTTTCACTTAGTATGATGTTTTTAAGATTATTCCATATATTGCTCGTTATCAATAATTCATTTTTATTGCTGAAGAGTAGACAGTTACCCGAACACAGCACATTTTGTTTATCCATTCACCATCTAATGGATATTTGTATTGTTTCCAGTTTCTGGCTTCTATGAATAATGTTGTGAACCCTTATATGGACATGTTTTTATTTCTCTAGAACCATTGGATCATATGGTGAGTAAATGTTTGTTTTTGAGGAAACCGTCAAACTCTACTAAAAAAATAGCTGTACTTTATATTTACACTGGCAACATATGAAGATCCCAATTTTACCACATGCTGCCAACCCTTAGTTTTATCTTTTTTTTTGGAGACAAGAGTCTCACTTTATCATCCTCAGTAGAGTGCTGTGGCATCTTAGTTCACGGCAACCTCAAACTCTTGGGCTCAAGCAATTCTCTTGCCTCAGCCTCCCAAGTAGCTGGGACTATAGGCGCCTGCCAGAATGCCCCGCTATTTTTTAGAGACAGGGCTTTCTCTGGCTCAGGCTGGTCTCGAACCTGTGAACTCAGGCAATCCACCCACCTTGGCCTCCGAAGCACTGGGATTTACAGGGGTGCGCCACCACGTCTGGCCTATTTTTGTCATTTTTGTTAAATGTTGCCATTCTAGATAGTGTATGTGTTGGCATCTCATTGTAGTTTCAATTTATGTTTCCCTAATAACTGAAGCTTTGAACATCTTTTCCTGCAATTGTCATTTGTGTATCTTCTATGTGTCTATTCACATTTTTTTGTCCTACTTAAATTTTGTCTTAAGTTGTAAGAATTCTATAAAGAATAAATATAAATAATAATAATAATAAATAATAAATAAATACAAATGTATATTCTAGATATACATCCTTTATCAGACATATGTTATCAAGTATTTTCTCCCAGTCTTGACTTTTCACTATCGTAATTGGGTATTTTTGAAGAGCAAAAGTTTAAAATTTAAATTTGTTAATGTTTTCTGTTATGGTTCATGCTTTTTGTGTTCTAATAAATCTCTACATAACACAAGGGTAAAAGAATTTCTCCTGTATTTCCCTATAGGAGCTTTATGCCTTATTGTATTTGGGGGTTATGATCTATTTTTGGATTACTAATTATATACAGTATGACAAGGATTAAGATTTAATTTTTTTGAGACAGAGTCTCACTTTGTTGTCCCCGGTAGAATGCCATGGTGTCATAGCTCCCAGCAACCTCAAACTCTGCCTCAGCCCCCTGAGGAGCTGGGACTACAGGCACCTCCACAACGCCTGGCTGGTTTTTCTGTCATTAATAAAGATGGGGTCTCAGTCTGGCTCAGGCTGGTTGCAAACTTCTAAACTCAAGCAATCTACCCGCCTCAGCCTCCTACAGTGAAGATTTATTTTTTGCATAAAGACATCCAATAGTTTCAGCACCTTTTCCAAAAACCAACTGACAACCATGTATGTGGCCTTGTTTCTTGACTCTATTCTGATTTCAGGCAAGATCCTGTCTCCTGAAGTCCAAAGATGCTTATCAGAGAAGCGAGAAGCCTGGAGGCAAAGAATCATGGTTTTCATCCTTCATTTTATCTGGAGTAGTTTGCTTTGTCATTAAATATAATCCTTCCCTCTAGATCACAGGATTCTGGTTGTGAAAAGGACAATGTGAATGAACCTTTTCTTCCTGATGATGCTAGAATATCCTTGATGGATAAACAACCACAAGGCCAGTTGCTGACTTCCGTTCATTCCGTGAACATGCTTTGAGCCTCTCTCCTGGGAGGGTGCTGGTGAGCAAATCTCTGCCTTTACTGTATTCACTATCACTTTTAGCAGTGAGAACCTGCTTTACAAATGTGTGGCAGGATCAGCTGAAAAATTCCATCAGCTACCTTTAAAGTGGCTTGCTGTAGAATAGCTTTGGGCTCACTTTTCTTAAAACCCATCCTGATATATTGGCTCATGCAACATCCAATGTAATATACTCATTGCCTTTGTATAAGTACACACTCAAACAACTTGTTGGATTGTGTACTTTTATTGTTTGAGTCCCACCTGGCTAATGCTGGAGGCTTTTTGAGGGAAAAAAAGCAACAGGTATGTGGTCTGAGGCAACAACCTTCTTTCAGGATGAAACGAATAGGCCTCTCTTTTACCACATAGTTGTTAGCTTTGTGGTCAAACTGTGGGTCCTTGAACAATTTTTAAAATGGAGTAAGAGGAAACAGTCGTCCTTCATGACTGCATTAGCAGAGGTCTCTGTCTAGCACTTGCTTCCTAAATGGTCTTTCTGCCCACAGGCCTTCCAGCCTTCCTCCTCACAGATGCCAGGTAATTTACTTCAAAACATAGGTCTAATGTTTTTGTGGAAGCATGGGAGGGCATTAGTAAACGTGATGGCTGTTCTTCAGCCATGGATCCCTTTCCAGCTGTGCCCACCCCTCCCTGTGCACCCAGTTGGCTATTCCTTAGGTCAGGATTTACACTAACCCAAATCCATGTACTTGTGGTTCCTGCTCTTTCTTAAGCTCTCTCAATGGCTTTGCTTCTGTGAGACCTTCTGAATGGAACTTCCATCCTTTTCCATCTCTCTTTTCTGGCTAACTACTTGTGTTCTTTAATAATTGACGGAGATGTTTTTCAGGAACGTTGTCCCTGGGGTGTGCTGATACACCTGTTTAAATGCCTCTAAGCACCTAAAGGGCATCAAGTTAGTGTAGTGCTACACTCACCATGTCTGTGGCAAATGTTTATGATACTAACTGAAGAAGCAGCTTTCTGTTACCATAGTACTTATAAAAAAGATCAGTTTATGCAACACTTTCCAGAAGGTGTCTCATGCTAAGCTAGTGTGAGTGGGAAGGAACAGGAGTACAGACCGGGTGTGGTGGCTCACACCCGTAATCCTGGTGCTTTGGGAGGCCGAGGCAGGTGGATTGCCTGAGATCGGGAGTTCCAGACCAGTCTGAGCAAGAATAAGACCCTAGCTGGGTGTTGTGGCAGGTGCCTATGTCCCAGCTACTGGGGAGGCTGAGGCAGGAGGATCGCTTGAGCCCAGGAGTTTCAGGTTGCTGTGAGCTATGACACCATGGAACTCTAGTCTGGGGCATGACAGTGAGACTGTCTCAAAAAAAACCCCAAAATGTAATAGAAGTACAGATAAATGAGGACTAGATAAAACTCTGCCTCCTCATCTTGGTACAATACCTTTTCGAATCTGACCTACCAGAGTTACTAACTTTTACTACATACCACTGACACAGCAGAAGACATAAGAAAGGAGAAATAGGACACTGAAGTCATTTTTGAATTAAAGCAAGTAATGATCAGTCAAATAAATGGAATTTGCAATATTCTTCCTTCCTGGGTATTTTTCTAATTGAAGACTTCCAAGCTCTTTGATTCCTTCATTTCAGTTACTATACAGAGTAGGTTAGACAGTAGCTTACAAAACCCGGCTCCTACCTGCCAGGATCCTCTCGGCATTCACGCGGTAGCTGTCTGCAGCCTCTGCCATGAATCGGGCTGTTGCTAAATGGTTCAGCATGATTTCACAGCTTTGGTCATTTTTTTCCCACATGTCAGTTCCTTCAAAAGTGACTGTCTGGCGCTCCATTAAGGTCACAAGGGGCATCAGAAGTGGGACTGACACATTGTTTGGGGGAACACATGCAGACTCTGAAGAACAAGAAGTAAAGGTTTCCATTACATAATTTTTCAAAGTTAGGTACAGAATGAGGTGACTCCTAGCCTGTGAACTGTTGTCACTACTGTAGACCTCCAAGCAAAGCTGTTATCTGATAAAAGTCCTGAGGAGCCATCAGCAGTTCTGCAGATAACTCAGGCCCTGTTAAATGCTTGACAAAAGGGCCAGTGGGACCGAGGCATCACCGCCCCCCATGGGTACCCTGGGCTTCTCTGCCTGCTGTGCTCACCTCGGCCTTCGTGCAGGAGTTTGCTAAAGGGCTTCAGTTGTTTCTCATAGAGGATGGCCGTTTGGGTGTAATGGTGCCTCAGGGCAGTCCATGTTTTTTCTAACCTTGTGATCTGGAAGAAAGAACAGTGTTATCATTCTGGAAAAGGCAAAATTGATTTCTGCAGCCAGGTACAGTGGCTCATGCTTATAATCGAGCACTTTGGGAGGCTGAGGGAGGAGGATTTCTTGAGGCCAGGAGTTCAAGACCAGCATGGGCAATAGCACGATCCTGTCTCTACAAAAAATAGAAAAATTAGCCAGCTGTGGTGGTGGGCACTTATAGTCCCAGTTACAGGAGCCTGAGGAAGAAGGGACCGCAGGAATTTGAGGTTGTAGTGAGTTGTCATGAAGCCACTGCACTCTACCCCAGACAACAGAGTGAGACTTTGTTTAAAAAAAAAAAAATTACCTTTTTGCTTAAATTTTAGAACAGGATCCACATCGCAAAAGAGAGTACTGAGAAAAAGCAGTCTCCCACCCCAGCCCATTCTTTTGTACTGCTCTAAGGGCTCATCCCAGAGATAGGTCCTCTCAGGTTGTGTGTGTATACACACCCCTTGTATCTATCTTTTTTTTTTTTTTTTTTAGAGACAGAGTCTCACTTTGTCAACCTTGGTAGAGCGCTGTGATGTCACAGCTCATAGCAACCTCCAGCTCTTGGGCTTAGGTGACTCTCTTGCCTCAGCCTCCTGAGTAGCTGGGACTACAGGCGCCGGCCACAATGCATGGCTATTTTGTTGTTGTTGTTGCAGTTTGGCCAGGGCCGGGTTTGAACCTGCCACCCACTGAGCCATGGACACTGCCCTCTATTTATTTATTTTTAAGACGGACTCTCACTCAGTCAACTCTGGGTAGAGTGCCATGGCGTCACAGCTCACAGCAACCCCTAACTCTTGGGCTCAAGTGATCTTGCCTCAACCTCCCAAGTAGCTGGGACTATAGGGGCCCACCACAATGACCAGCTGTTTTTTTCTATTTTTAGTAGATACAGGGTCTTGCTTTGCTCAGACTGGTCTTGAACTCCTGAGCTTAGGCGATCCACCTGCCTTAGCCTCTCAGAGTGCCACATACCCCCTTTAAAAATAAATACAGGTGGGCCAGGCATGGTGGCTCACGCCTATACTCCTAGCACTCTGGGAGGCTGAGGTGGGTGGATCACTTGAGCTCAGTTGTTTGAGACTAGCCTGAGAAGGAGAGAGACCCTGTCTCTAAAAATAGCTGGGAATTGTGGTGGGCATGTGTAGTCCCAGCTACTTGGGAAGTTGTAGCAAAAGGATCACTTGAGCCCAGGAGTTTGAAGTTGCTGAGCTATAAGGCCATGGCACTCTACCCAGGGCGAACGTGAGACTTTTATCTCAAAATAAATACATACATACATACACAATATACATTTTTCAGTTCCTTACTGGGAAATCATTCCATAGATGTACATATAGAACAGGCTTATTTTGTTAAGTATTCCACCATATGGAGACACTTTAGCCCATAGGTAAGAGTTTTAAATATATCTTGGTATAATAAAATTACCTCATAAAAATTTTTCAAAGTGTACATATGTGAACATATGGGGAGGATATATTTACAGAAGTGGAACTTGTAGACTGAGAGTCTATTTTAAATTTGGATAGGTGCTGGTAACTGTCCAATGTAGGGGTGGTAACAACATGAAGATGCAGAAATGTGATAGGAAGCGTCTTAGTGTTGCTAGTACAGTGTCTGAGGCACACAGAGAATTGCCCAGACCCTATGATGTCACTACTCATCTCTTTTCACTTCTTTGGGAATGATTCAGTCAACACCAGCGTCTGCCACTGACTCTGACTGTTCTAAGATAAACAGGCCCCCACTCGCACCATGAAACTAAGAAGCCTAAGCCTCCAGGTTTCCACAGGAAACAAGGAAGGGCACACTTTTCATTTAATCTTCCTAGAGCCCTAGAAGGCAGGTATTTCGGCTTCATTTTACAGATCAGAAAACAGAAGAGATTAGGTAACTTGCCCGAGTGTTCCCAGCTGGTAAGTGGCAGAACTGAGACTCATTTCCTTGGCAAGAGCTCTCAGGGATCCCAAGAGGGAGGTGAGAAGGGTCAGCTCCAGCTGGTGCGCTGGGAAGAAACGGCTGTGGCTGGTGGTCCTCTGCCCCGGCCATGCTGCCCTCTCTTTTTGAGATCCCTTCTTCCCTCCCTCCCTGGAGCATCTGCCCTTCAGAAGGAAGCCTGTGTCTGGGGTAGGTTCATCTCCCACATGTGCTCTCGCCACACCAGCAGCTGAGCAGAGACGGTGGCGTATACGGCTATAGGGTAAGGGCAGGTTTGAATGGTGATCACAGAAATGTGATCACAGAAAGTGATCTTCTTGCTTCAGCCTCCCGAGTGCCGGGACTACAGGCCTCTCCCTCCCCCCAAAAAAACTCGGCTAGTTTTCCTAAAGTGTACTTCCCCTGGCACTTCCCCTGGGTATGCCATTCCCTCCTCGGTGGCTGCTCACCCTGAGGCCCTGAATAACCTTGTCACCTGACCACTAAGGGGCTCCAGAAGGGAAAGGTCTGACACTGTGAAGGAGGAAGGAGCCTCTTACACAGGCCTGTGAAGGTGGTGGTTTGGGACAAGCCCCTAACCCGCCATGTCAGACAGCAACCATGTGACCCCACAGAACACCCCCTTTTATCATCCCAGAGGAAGCTCTGGGCCTCGAGCATCAGCCTAGCCTGTTGGTCTAGGCAGTAATGGGTGAGACAAAATAAAGATGATGTAATTAAAAACACCTGAATGAAAAACTATAAACCCTGTTATAGAAATCAGTCTATTCTGAAATTATGGCTTGGGTTGCCTTTTTCAAATAGTGATCCTAGAAAATTCCAGCAATCTGAAGAATTTTTAAAGCTCTGTAGATATTATAACTGGAATTGATCCACCCAAAATTCCTGGTGAAGGCACTAGGTTGTTCAGCTTCTTGGTTTTGAGGTGACCTTGCTTTAATGCTTTAAATCATGTTCCTGCCTCATGTTGTTTTGCAGGACAGGTGAATGTAGCTGGCTTCCTTGGTGGCAATGATGGATTTTCAGTGAGCACCTGGCAGACCTGAGACCATTTGTGGCTATAAAATAGCTGAGCTAAATGCCCAGTAGTTCTGATGTTACTGGTTGCAGGTTTTGCTTGCAGGACTGTCATCTCGTACTGAGTCCTCCAAGCATGCAGGGCTTAGAAGAACAGATATAGGAAAGCCGGTTCTGAGCAATAAAGATAGCAGGGTGACTTTCCTCTGTGAGGCCTGTTTGATTTCAAATACAGGTTTTTAGGTGTGATACTCATCCTGAAAAACTCCTGTCGAAGCAGATAAATTCAAATGCCCAATTTCAGAAACTCTAACGAGGGGGTTATATAGCAGGTGGGCTGGGAGTTTTTTAACAGGAGACTGTTTTAGGTGACCTGAGAACCGTACTTGAGATAAACCACTCTAAGGATCTCTGATAAAAGCTCCCCCAATGTCTCATTTTCCCAGTCATTATCCCCAAGGGCCCACACTCCTGGTGACCCGGATGGAAGCAGTCTCTTATACACACACTTCAGCCAGGTGTCTCACCCTAATTGGCTCTCCGGGAACACTGAATGTTCCTGTACGTCAAAGAGAAAGCATGGACTGTCAGCGATCATCTTCTGTTTTTAAAAGCAGAGCCAAAATACTCAGGGCACTGTCCTCTTGGTGGCCCCCTAACTGAAGCAGCTTCCACTAAGATTCAATTTACTTTTTGAGACTAAAATAGCCCATGGGTTGCTAAGCCTGGTGGTGGACCCCTTTGCGGAGCAGTCAGTACACACAGGGGCCTCACAAAGCAAGCAGAAATGTACCTGTGGCATTTCCAGGGCTTTCATGACAGCTGAGAAGGAATACAGGTCCCCCATAGAATCTTTCAGCTCCACGGCCACCTGGATGATCCTATGGAGGGTGGCCGCTCGGTCCTCCAAAGTGCCTGTGCAGCCCAGGACGTCCACTGCAACACCGATGGCCATCGTGTTGTGTCTGAGGGGGAGGAGATGAGGGGTCAGGCCCAGGGCCCACAGGACTAGAAGAAAATGAAACCAAATTGGCCGGAACAGGACTGTTTCTGCATCCTTTATTGTTTGCTCTGAACTGTGTTGGCTGTAAACAGTTTGGACGGCCAGGTTCAACAGAGATCACCCCAGCAGCTGATAGATGCAAGATGTCCCAGGACAGGGCCGAGTTCACCCATGAGCTGAAGGGAATAAAGGTGCAAAGACGCTCAGAGGTGCATGGAGCTCCTTGTACCCCCTCACCATGAGAGGTGCAGGGGGCAGCAGGGCTCCTCAACACACACACTGGGAATCCTCTCTTCAGGGAAGCCCTGACTACCTCCAAGGAGCCCTCTGGACTTGGGAACATAAGGGACAGAAAAATGGGAGGTTATGTTTGGTCCAGGGAAGAAGACATCAGAACAAGACGTCATCAGGCATTGAACAAAGAAGGTAAGAGGAGCTGAGAAGGGTGTCCTGCAGCCCCAGGCAAGAGGCCACAGAGGCTCGGAGATGTGGGCAAGACTGAGCAGCTGATGATGGGCGGGAATTTGCCTACACAGGTCAGACCCTGATAAAATCAAAACCTTATTTCCCCCTGCAATCCTCCCTTTTCTCATCCTGGACTGAATGGGCCAACCTCACAGACTCAGAACTGGAAGCAGGGGGATCTTTTCCCTACATGACAATGGGCCTGAGGTGAATGGGGTCAGGTTGTGGCAGGAAGCACAGACTGCGACCTCCTTTTCTTCTCTCTGTAAATCAGGACCCAAGAATTGGCTGCTGTGGACCAGAACTGTCTTAGTTACATTTCATCCAGGCCGTGGTACAAGTGTTGGGGGTGAAGCCCCAATTCATAGCTGTGGTCACTAAAATCAACATGCGTTGGAACTCCTGAATGTTTAGAGCTCAAGATGTGACTCCGCGGCCATGCTCTCCCTGGGCCCTGGCACGCTGGTCTTTGTCTCACTCTTCTTGAGCTAGTTAGTGCCCAGCACTGCGCGTTTCTCTGCTGAATAAGCAGTGAGCTCGGCCTCTGAGTGTGTGTGCACATGTGTGCACGGTGTGAACTGCTGCACTCCTTAGCCTCTTCATCTGTACAACGAGAAGGAGCGTGCTGAGAAGTGGAGACCGTGCCTGGGTGTAAAATTAACCAGGGTGGCCAGGCACCGGCAGACACCCAGGAAACAACAGTAGCTACTACAGTTGTCCGTGTGTCTCTCCTGTGTCTTGGTGCATTTTAGGCATGTGTCTGTATCTCTTTCCCTTTTCTCCAGTTATCTCCTCTCTCTGATTTGTTGTCTTTGTTAATTACTGGACCCAAACATAGACCTAAAGCATATTTTTCTTTCTTTCTTTCTTTATTTTAGACAGAATCTCACTTTGTCACTCTGGGCAGTGTTGTGGCTTCATAGCTCACAGCAACTTCAAGCTCCTGGGCTGAAGTGATCTTCTCGCTTCAGCCTCCCGAGTGCCAGGACTACAGGCCCCGTCCCCCCCCCCCCCAACACTTGGCTAGTTTTCCTGAAGTGTACTTTTTTTTTTTTGCGACTAGAGCCTCAAGCTGTCACCCTGGATAGAGTACAGTAGCATCACAGTTCACAGCAACTTCCAACTCCTGGGCTCAAGCGAGTCTCTTGCCTCTGCCTCCCACGTAGCTGGGACTACAGGCGCCCGCCACAACACCCGGCCATTTTTTTGGTTGCAGCCGTCATTGTTGTTTGGCAGGTCTGGGCTGGATTCGAACCCGCCAGCTCAGGTGTACATGGCTGGCACCTTAGCCCCTTGAGCCTCAGGTGCCGAGCCATGTGTACTTTTATTATTTGTGTTTTTTGAAGAGTTTTATTCATTTGCAAAGTATTAACATTGGGTAGAAAAATTTTAAACTAATAGTAAACTAACTTCCCATGTTATATTCAATTTTTTTTCAGTGTTTTCTTCTGTGTTTTTAGTTTTACTGGCCCTTAATAAATGACAGGTTCTCAATCCCTTCTGTAAGGCCTGGTGTTACACAGTGGTTAGCTAAATGGTTATATCCATCACTCAACCAGCACGTGCCTAAAATCTGAGGATGTCACTAGGGGAAGAATAAGTCAGGAAGGCAAGTATGTAGTGAGTGCTCCAGGGTTGGCAACAGGAGACACTCCAAGGGTACGTGAAGGGTGTTTCCAGCTTAGAATGCCTAGGCGGGGTGAAGCAGTGAATTAACAATCATGGGTTATTTTGTATACCGTTTGTTTGACGCTTCAGGACTCCTATAACCTTGGTTTCACTCCAGGCTGTAGTAGGCAGGTCCCTCAAGTCAACCTTGGATGAGAACAAGCTAAGGAGTGAGACCCCAGCCAAGTGGCAATCAAAAGAAGAAAGACCAGGATGTTGACAAGAGTAAAAAATCAGGAAATAGCCACGAGAGCAGCCCCAGACTCGTGCCCTGACCTGGGCCCAGAATGCGTGTCCCAGTGCACCTAATGACACTGATGAAATAAGGCTTGGATTCTGCAGGCCTGCCACTTGGGACGTTTCCAGGCTGAATGGTCTCACATGAGGAAGAGGGAAGGGGTTGGTACAGCTCACTAGACGGGGGAAGCCCCTTGGAGAGAAGGGGGCACCCAGAGAGAGAAGCTACAACCTACTGGGGTCTCTGTAGGACAAGAAGGGAAATGAGAAGTGAGGTCTGAACCTCCCAAGGCCTTACACAGCAGGTGTGCCTGAGCAAACCCACCAGGCCACTTCTTCACCTCTTCCTCACACAGCTTCAATTCAGCACTCTGGGTGTGCTACATGGAATACAGCTCGAGGGCACAGCCACAGGGCAGTCACTGTACCTGCCTCGTAGCCAAGTAACCTTGAAAGCAGCTGCTTCAACTTCTCCGAGATCATCTAAAATGCAATGCTGACTTTCCAGGACTGACATTTTAGCATTGCGCTATCCACTAGCCTCCCATGAATATTTACACTTAAAATAGTTTTTAAATACTAATGAAAAAGTGTCCCTCAGTTGCATCTGCCACATTTCAGGTGCCCAAGAGCCACAAATGGCTGGTGGCTACTGTAACAACCAGTGCAGATAAGAATATTTCGGTCATAATGGAAAGTCCTGAAAAGTGCTGTGACCTTGAACACCAAGGAAAGCCATACACACACACAGACATGGCAATTGGGACACTGGTTAGAGAAAAAATAGAAAATTTCAGATAATAAGAGAGTTGTGCCCCAATCAACTTTTTATTTTTGTTAATGCATCAATAAGGCTAGCTTTTTTTGTGGTAATAGGGAAATCTAGTCTGGCACCTCTTTTCTTAAACACATACCTCACTGTTGGTGTCTTTCTGACTTCTAAACACCCTACATTTCACACCTGTGTGTTTCAATGCCCACCCGGGTGGGCCCTGGCTTTCATGAGAAGAGGGCAGGGGTACTCCAGAGGCCTGGCTGGGCACCATCATCCCTGACCTCTGCCTCCCCAAGAAAACATTGTTCAGACTCTGTTCCTCTCCACCTTTCCCACAAACTCCCACTTAGTTCCTCAAGCAATCTTTCTTTCTTTCTTTTTTTTTTTTGAGACAAGAGTCTCTCTGTGTCATCCTGAGTAGAGTGCTGTGCCCTCACAGCTCACAGCAACCTCAAACTCTTGGGCTTAAGCGATTCTCTTGCCTCAGACTCCCAAGTAGTTGGGACTACAGGTGCCCGCCACAACGCCTGGCTATTTTGTTTTTGTAGTTGTCATTGTTGTTTAGTAGGCCCGGGCTGGGTTTGAACTGCCAGCCTTGGTGTATGTGGCTGGTGCTGTAACCACTGTGCTATGGGCGCCGAGCCTCCTCAAGCGATCTTAAACTCCAGAGAGATGCGGCTCACTGAGGCAGGGCAGTAGGGGCAGGAGACCCAGGGACACCCCAGGTTGCCCAGCTCCACCCTGAGTCTGTAGGACCTGTGACTTCTGCTCACACAGGCCAATCGAGCCAGTGGCTTCAGACAGGTCTGCTCTCCCCGCCGGCCCCTCCAGGAGCAGGGGTAGGTATGTTCTTTCTCCCACGTGCAGCTCCAGAAATTCTCTGGCTCGGGCTTCTGGGAAGAATGACCTGGTGCCACGCACCCGGTGGTGGTGCTATTCAGAGACAGCGTTGTTGCTGGCTTCTCTCTGCTCTGATGCCCCCAAGGAGTTGGAAGGGTCATAAACGCAAGGGACAGCACTGCTCACCTTTCAATGATGTCCAGGCGCAGCTGGTGTCCGTGAGGCAAGGTGATGAGTTCCAGCCCCGAGCTCACGCCCATGTTCTGCCGCGTCTCTTCAGAGACTTCAAGTATCCTAGCAACCTAACACAACCACGTCAAGACACATGGGGTCAGTAAGTGGGCTCTCCGGACACAAAGCAGCATGTGACGGGGCGTGCATGGAACCAAGACAGCGGAGATATGTCTTACTTGCTGCAGCACCTGGCAGGGGGTTCTTATGTCATATATTTAACACACACTAGAATATAAAACCCATGGGGGACAAGAAAGGCCGGGTGGGGCATCCACTGGTCTGCTGAATCTGCAGACTTGCTCAGTGTTTCCACCCAGTTTGGTTCTCTAAGCTTTGGTCCGATGCTGGCGGGATCCTGCAGTGACATTTTGCTGCCTACAGCAGGGCTGAGTGCGTGCAGAGCCAACCAATCCCCTGCAGCCGAGAAGCAGAGTCTCATCCAAGCTCCCTCTGCTGTGGGCCCTGCTATTCACGTTCTCACTTAACAGTCAGGGTGGCTCCTAGTACCTGTGATCACGCACCAGACATCTGGAAACTATTAAAGACGCTGTATGGTGATTTGAAACCAGTGGTCTCTAACACAGTCACTTTTCCTGAGAGGTATGCCTTAAAATCTTTCTTGTCCCAGGCTAGCCCTCACCTAATCTCAGTTTTAGTTATGTAGTTATAATTTATCAGAGTCAGGGATTAGTTGACCATTCATAGCATATGAGCTGTGCAGATGTCTTCATAATAGGCCACAAGAAACATCTGGAAGTTTAGCCTATATTAACTTCTGTGGTGAGCAAAGGAACCATAGTCAACCCTGAAATCCACCGTTAGAACGGAGAACAGGATGCAGAATTCACCTGTGTTCTGTACTCACAGTCACACTTTGTGGGTTTCAGCGTTCCCCTTTCCAATACAATACAACTATTAAGATTATATTTCTCAAGGACTTTGCAAAGGACTCAAACGACTTTAAACCCCCAAAGCTATTTGAAAATGCAAGTTATGAATCATCAGCCGGGAGGGAAAGAGAATTCCACCTGAAACACACGGGGTGGGGGGGGGCGGCGTTGTGCTGACAGCTTCCTGGGTCAGTGGCCACACCTGCATCCTGAGGGCAATCCTCTGATCTGCACTGGTGGGACAAGATCGAAAGGCTCATCATTGACTCAGTTTTCTTCTGGAAGACCTGACAGGCATGTGGTGGTTCCTGCTCTGGGAGAGAAAAGCCTCCAGTCCAGTTTTTTCCAGCATAAACGTGTCATCCCTAGGTCACTTTCTTAGGGCCACACCTGCTTGCTCCAGAGCTCACTCTGCAAGGCCTGAATTAGGCCCTGGGAAAGCTCACAGACACAGAAGAAGGATGGCAGATAGACAGCATTTACTATGGGTGGACCCAGCAGGGCAGGGTGGCACAGGTGCCACCAGGTGCCTCCAGGGCTGACACCAGAAGGCACTTAATCAAGGCCAAACACGTAACACTGGCAAACACTCTGTGCTCACTCTGGGCCAGGCAAGGTGCCCGGGCCTTCTTATATATTACTGTTTAGTCCAGTGTGGTCAGGACTCCTTACAGATGGGGAGAGAGAGGCTGGGCCAAGCGCTTCACTACTGGGCCTAACTTCCAGCTAGGGGCAAAAGCAAGTAGGTGGGAGAATGGCTGCACTCTAGATTCGAGCAGGTGAGGCCAGGGCAGTGCCCATCTGCAGGGCAGGCAGCAGGACCACCCACTGTGCAGACGGCCCCCCTGGGCGCCTGCCCACATGGGTGGGAGCCAGCACATAGGGCCCAGATGCTGCCCAGCGCCTGCCCTCAGCTCCTGAGTGGCCCCGTCTGGGCTGCCCCTGCACTTGGGGTAGAAAACAACAGATCTTATTTTACTTCCCTCTTAGAGGTGCTGGTTGTACCTACTTGGAAGTCAGTGGTTCCAGGAAGAGAATAAGGAACTGGTGGTAGAGTTTGGGGTGATGACTGAGGGAAGACTAACCACAGCCCTGCCCTGGGGCTACTGGGCAGGGTCCGCTGGCTCCTGCTCTGGCTCTGCCTGGCTGCCTGAAGGCAGACATGGGAGGATGTCCCACCGGGTAGTCCAAACACCCCACAGCAGGCAGGAGGGGCCTGCATGCCCTTCAACTGAAAATAGACTTGGGCTTCAGTTTCATGGCTACCAAAGGTGGTGGGAAGGTTCCAGGCCTCTTGCCAAAAACGGCAGGCCTTTCTCTTCCTCTTAGACTATTGTCAAGGCCGTGGAAGGATTCGTTGCCCTGGGAACTGGGTTGTTCTGTAAACCCAGGCCTGTGTTTCTTCCAGGTGATCCTCTATGCAGAACCCAGGCAGGTTCACGCCAGGCCAGAAGCTCACCCCTGGCCTATTGAAATGTTTCTGTTCTCCGATCCAGAGCCCAGTGAGCTGACTTCCTAGAACAGAAATCCTCAATCCTCTTACCTCCTGAACAGGTTCAGCTGCTTTAAAATGAGGTAAGGATTTAACTCAGCAAATCATCTGACTACCTACAGCAGCGCCCAAGGACATCCAGCCAAATTGTTCTCAACTCCCTGGGGAGTGAGTGCCCACAGACTGGACTTCCCGCCAGGATTCCTGACTCAGGAAGGAAATCCCAATTCCTAAATAAGCCCTAACCTTTGAAGTTAATTGACTTCACTGAGCTATGAATGAAAAAGAGTTTCAAATCCGTCCTTTAAATGCCTAGGGGCCTCCTCCTACTGAGGAGGGGAGCTAAGTCCAGCCCAGCCCAAGACACCTGTTTTCTAGCAAACAGTTGGCCCTCTTTATCTGTGGGTTCAGAGTCTGTGGTTCGACCAAACTTGGCTTGAAAATATTTTGAAAAATTTGAGTCAGTACCAAACATGTGCACTTTTTTCTTGTCATTACTTCCTAAACAATACAGTATTATGACTATTTGCGTATTTCTATTGCATTAAATTTTTTTTTCTTTTTTTTTTTTTTTGAGACAGAGCCTCAAGCTGTCGCCCTGGGTAGAGTGTCGTGCGTGGCATCGCAGCTCACAGCAACCTCCAATTCCTGGGCTCAAGGGAGTCTCCTGCCTCCGCCTCCCAAGTAGCTGGGACTATAGGTGCCTGCCACAATGCCTGGCTATTTTTTGGTTGCAGCCAGCCGTCATTGTTTGGCAGGCCCGGGCTGGATTTGAACCCACCAGCTCAGGTGTACGTGGCTGGCACCTTAGCCCATTGAGCCACAGGCACCAAGCCTGCATTAAATTTTATAAGTAATCTAGGGATGATTTATGCCGGGTTGTCCAACCTTTTCTTTCTCTGATGCATGTAGAAAGAATGAGTTGTCTTGGGCCACACGTTATGCAAACACTAAAGAAAGCTGATTAGCAAAAAAAAAAAAACAAAACCTTTCATGCATACTTTTCGTGATATCTACCACCACAGATAAACAAAGGCAAAAAATGTCAGCTTGGCATCCGTAGCTCAGTGATTAGGGCACCAGCCACATACACTGAGGCTGGCAGGTTCGAACCCAACCCAGGCCTGCTAAACAACGACGACAACTGCAACAAAAAATAGCCAGACGTTCTGGCTGGTAGTACCAGCTAGTTGGGAGGCTGAGGCAAGAGGATTACTTGAGCCCAAGAGTTTGAGGTTGCTGTAAGCTGTGATGCCACACTACTCTACCGAGGGTGACACAGTGAGACTCTATCTCAGAAAAAATAAAAAAGGCAAAAAAAGTTCTCGCTAAATCAGAATGTGCCCATGGTTATATTTGCATATAACCTACACACATCCTTTCACATACTTTATAAGAAGGACTTGTGTATTCGCAGATTTTGGTATCTGTTGGAGCTCTTAGAGCGAATCTCCAGGGAGACCAGGGATACCAAGGGATGACTCTACCTCTCTGAAGGATGAGGTTGTTTGGGGACCACCTGTGAACAAAAGCCACTCACATCTGAATGAAATACTTTCTACCTAAAATTTACTAATTTACTTAGTTGTGGCTCGGCGCCCATAGCTCAAGTGGCTAGGGTGCCAGCCACATACACCGGAGTTGGTAGGTTCGAATCCAGCCCAGGCCTGCCAAACTACAATGACAACTACAACCAAAAAATAGCCTGATGTAGTGGGGGGCGTCTATACTCCCAGCTTCTTGGGAGGCTGAGGCAAAAGAATCGCTTAAGCCCAAGAGTTGGAGGTTGCTGTGAGCTGTGATGCTATGGCACTCTACCCAGAGCCACAGCTTGAGACTATCTAAAAAAAAAAAAAAAAAATCAAAACATTTACTTAGTTATGATGTGTTCACTGAAAGATTCAGGGTTTAGAACAGTGTGTACAGGCTAGTGTCATTTCTGTGGGAAATGAATAATATGCAATTATTTAAATGAATCTGTATGTAGAGCAAATGATTACATAATATTGTGCATATACCAAATGTTGACAATGATGACCACCAGGATTTTGTGTGATTTTAATTTTTTCTTTTAATCTATATTTTAAATTTTTTCTAAATCAAGTATTATAAAAAATCAAGGTAAAGCCAGGCATAGTGGCTCAAGCCTGTAATCCTAGCAGTTTGGAAAGCTGAGGCAGGTGGATCACTTGAGCTCAGGAGTTTGAGACCAGCCTGAATAAGAGTGAGACCCTGTCTTCTATTAAAAATAGAAAAAAACCCTCAAACAACAACAACAAAAATAGATGGGTATCATGGAGGAGGCACCTGTAATTCCAGCTATTGGGAGGCTAAGGCAAGAGGATTGCCTGAGCCCAAGAGATTGAGGTTGCTGTGAGCTATGATGCCATGACACTCTACCCAGGGTGACAGAGTGAGACTCTCTCTCAAAAAAAACCCAAGGACTGGCTCGGCACCTGTGGCTCAGCAGGCTAGGGCGCCAGCCATGTACACCTGAGCTGGCGGGTTCGAATCCAGCCCGTGCCCGCCAAACAACAATGATGGCTGCAACCAAAAAATGGCCGGGCATTGTGGCGGGCACCTGTAGTCCTAGCTACTTGGGAGGCGGAGGCAGGAGACTCGCTTGAGCCCAGGAATTGGAGGTTGCTGTGAGCTGTGATGCCACAGCCCTCTATCCAGGGTGACAGCTTGAGGCAAGTTCTCAAAAAAAAAAAAAAAAAAACAACCCAAGGACTGGGTGCAGTGGCTCATGCTTGTAATCCTAGCACTTGGGAGGCCGAGATGGGTAGTTTGCCTGAGCTCACAGATTTGAAACCAGCCTGAACCAGAGAAAGACCTCATCTTTAAAAGTAGACAGGTGTTGGCCAGGCGCCTGTGGCTCAGCGGGCTAAGGCACCAGCTACGTACACCTGAACTGGCAGGTTCGAATCCAGCCCGGGCCCGCCAAACAACAATGACGGCTGCAACTAAAAAATGGCCAGGTGTTGTGTTGGGCGCCTATAGTCCCAGCTACTTGGGAGGTGGAGGCAGGAGACTCGCTTGAGCCCAGGAATTGGAGGTTGCTGTGAGCTGTGATGCCACAGCACTCTATTCAGGGTGACAGCTTGAGGCTCTGTCTCAAAAAAAAAAGTAGTTGGGTGTTGTGGTGGGCGCCTATAGTCCCAGCTACTTGGGAGGCTGAGGCAAGAGAATAACCTAAGCCCAGGAGTTTGAGGTTGCTGTGAGCTATGATGCCACAACACTCTACCCAAGGTGACAGAGTATGACTCTGTCTAAAAAAAAAAATCAAGGTAACTTTACAAATGTTTATTTATACTGAAGACTATTTTAGTGACTAAATAAACATATAATATATGTAAGCATAGTGTATAATGTATAATGAAATAAAAATAACTCAAGTACATTTTCATCTGTAACCTACTCTCCCTGGCTTTGATCTTTTCCACTTCTGAGGGAGTTGAGGCCAGGGGAGGAAGAATAATTCTGTAGCAGCTGCTGACATAGCAGAGTGGGGGTGGCCCCAGCAGCAGCTGCCACCCTCCGTTCAAGGTGAGTTTTACAAGCTTCCTGCCTGGGCAAAGGTTGTCCTGACTTGCGGTTCCCACCCCTTAAGTTAATTCCCACACCAGTGTTATCATCAGCCTTTTCCTATGAGCAAAGTGGTTACAGGAAAAGGCAGGATGAGACCAGGCCTGTCCCCTCTTCCAAACCTTTCAAAACCAGAGTAAAGCCCAACTCCCGAGCTCTCACCTTGCAGTCCTCACTCAGCATGTGCTGGGCAATGACCTTGGGGTCGTTGTTGGTGAACAATTCTTTTGCATGTTTCAGCATTGCTGTTTCCAGGGGCTTGTTCTCAGCAGGAAGGAGCTTTGACTCAAAGTCGTTGGGCCTGAAGGAGGAGACAGTCTCCACCTGGGGCATCACGAAGTCGCCCTCTTGGTCCTCTTTGTCCATTTGCACGGCCGGAGGTTCCCATGGTCTCTCCCCATCACTGACATCAAGGATGGAGTAGTTGATGCCAGAGTTCCGGGGACCTGGAGCCCCCGTCAGCAGTTTGGGACGGCTGCCCTGGGTGCATGAGGACAGCCTTGCTTCCTGGTCACAGCCGGTGGCAAAGGCTGGGTTCAGTTCACAGTAATTGGCCTCCGAGTTGAGCCAGGAGGGTGGAGATGAGGGATCCTTGAGAAAGGGCACCTTGCAGGGCTTTGGGGGGGGCTTTGGGCACAGCTGGCTGTCTGATCCCCTCAGCGCCTCCCCCGCCCTGGCGTCCGAGGACACCCTCCGAACCACCGCCGGGCTCAGAGTGGGCTCGCTGCCCGTCCTGAACACAGGCGAGTTGGGGCAAGGGCTGGTGTCCACTCCTGGGGACTGAGGGGGCAGCTTACAGCCTGTGGGAAATAAAAGAAGGTCAGAGCGAGCACAGCTGTGTGGAGCACACAAAACAAACAAACTAGAGTGGCAGCTCCCCAGCCCTCCACTCATGCCCTTGGCTTTCAATTTTCATTCTCTAAAGAGAACTCAGTGGGATTGGAAGGTGTAAATAATGCAATCTTGCCCTAAGAAGAAGTCACTAGCCCCACGGCGTGCAGGGCTCTGAGTCAGTCTCAAAGCCAGGGTGGAGCAAAGTCAGCTTTACGGAAGAACTAGAAACACAGGGAGGGAGAGGAGGACTTTGTGATAACCCACATCGAAGCAGTTACAAAGGACATTGGGAAAATCACGTTGGGGTCCCAAGAAAGGTTATGAAAATAATGAAAATCCCATGTCCTACTAATATAACTGCTTCCTAGGCTTCCCTACACTCCAGGCCTCATCACCTTTTTTGCCTTGAAAGGACAGTGGAGAAGAGCTTCCAAAAGCCCCAGATTTGAACTCCCCCACCCTGCCCAAGGTTCACTTGTCATGAAGGTCCTCAGTCATCAAATGGGCTTCAAAACAGAAAACCTGGATTCCGGTGCTATGTGACTCATAACAAGTTACTTAACCTCTCTGTGCCTCGGCTCCCTCCCCTGCAAAAGCTCATCATGAGGCTTAAAAGCCGAAGCCCCCTAAGTGTCCACCTCAGAGCTCTGCCCCTGGAGCAGTTCTGCAAATCACCTCCCCTCCATGCAGCAGGCACAGAGCCTCAGTCAGTCTCCAGTTGGGTGACTACAAAGAGCAGGCAACTGCCTGGAGGAAATCGCCATCAACGCCACCCTCCCCCCTGAAGACCCGGAGACATACCGATTGGCAGGTAACTCTCTGACTGGTGGGCTTTGAGGGATAAGGCTTTTCGGTCCTGCATGTGATCCAGGCAGGCTGGTTGGCTACCGCTCTTCTCTTTATTTCTGAAACAAAAGACAGACAGAATGGAAACATGTTATTAAAACCTTTAGACAACACCATGCAAAGTTGAAAGAAAAGAAAAGAAAAGGAAGGAAGGAAAGAAAGAAAATTGCTCAGAACCTGTGCTCCAGCATACCCTAACAGTAAAGGAATGTTCGCGGGAAGAGGAATTACTGACGGGGCAATCAGTGCCGGACTGTGCCATGCGTGCCAGCCCTGCATCCCTGTGCCCTGTGCAGCTGCGTCCCAGGATGCCTCCTCTGAGCCTTGCCATCCTGTTGAACAGAGCAGGATAAAAGTTTTACTGCACTCTTGGGAAAATCTGAGGAACTGGAATGTGTACTTTTCACAGAGCCTAAAATTACTTACAGACCCAGGGGGATGACTTGTTTAACTAACATGCATTTTCCACATGCTTCTCGGTGAAACAGTTAGGAAGGAAGCTGGGGGGCTGCTTCCATTTCAGTGCAAATCTCAGCATCTCCCAAATAACCTGCAGGACAGCCCAGGGGGGCTGGTGTCCCCATCCTCCTGGTGGCACTGGGAGCCTCCACAGACAGCCTCCTGCTGCTGAGCTAGTCAAAGGCACCAGCATGTTACCGAGGGGCGTCTGGGGGGCACAGGTCACAACCTCACGGTAAAGGCACAAGGTAACCTTCCACACGCTCCCCACTCCTTCCTCCTCCGTCCCCTTCCAATTCAAGTCGCGATTTCGCTAATTAGCTCCGGGCACCAGAAACGCATGCCCGCATGCCAGGGGAGAAGGCATAGCTCCAGCCAAGTTGAACTTTAACTGGGCCTCCCTCGAGCACAGAACATTCTTTCGTCACAGAAATTTTGAAGTTCTTCCCTACCTTTGCAAGCACCAAAGAAAAAAAACAAATGAAAAAAATCCCCAAACTCCCAGCAACAGAGAAATTCCAGCAACCCCTCAGAGATAAGGCAAGACAGAGGACAAATTCCAAAAGGAAATGACTTCCAAGAGAGATATTTAGGCAGTGACCACAGCAACCGATCACCAGACTCCAGGGCCCAGAGGAGCACGGCCTGGTACCTGGCTATGAGCACACACCTTTGCCCAGGGCCGGCCACTGGCCAGCCAACCAGCCGGCCCGACGTCAGCGCAGGAGGAGCGGGGCAGAACTGACCGGGCTGACGTGGGGAGGTGGAGAGCACTGAAGGGCGGCAGGGTAGGACAGAGGGCCCTGGGGCCACCTTTCCGGTTTAGTCCTCCTCCCCACTTAGACTTGTGGGCGTGCTGCCTGTGCAAAGCAGTGACCACTCAGGGGGTTCTGCGTTCCAAAGGGCAAGCAGAAAAGTGGCTCCATTCCATCTGTTTTGTTGACTTGAGAGACTTTTTTAGTCCTTTTTTTCATTTCTTATCTTAGGAAGAAATTAGTTTTTAAACCAGGATCACTAAGGGCAGACGAGGAGGCCTTCCTCCCAAAGCCAGACTGAGCAGCGGCTCTGCGGGGTTGCCAGATAGGCCTTCCCTCTCTTCATGACATCGCCTCCCACATCAACCACTCAGTAGCCAAACCCTACTCCAGCCAGGAACAGAAGGTACCCCTTTAATGTTTTAAGGTATCTTTGGGGACCTTTTCTTTCTTTCTTTTTTTTTTTTAGAGAGTCTCACTCTGTTGCCCCAGGTTAGAATGCCCTGGTGTCATAGCTCACAGCAACCTCAAACTCTTGAGCTCAAGCAATCCTCCTGCCTCACCCTCCCAAGAAACTGGGACTACAGGTGCCCACCACAACACCCGGCTAGGTTTTCTAATTTTAGTAGAGACGAGGTTCTCGCCTTTGCTCAGGCTGGTCTTAAAACTCCTGAGCTCAAATGATCCTCCTGTCTCAGCCGCCCCAGTGCTATGATTACAGGTGTGACCCACCATGCCTGGCCTCAGGAGATCTTATATACGGAAATGCGGATTGCTAAGTATAAGGTACCGCCGCCTCCCCTGTGATGCCCTGAGTCTTACATCCTACTCCCCTTCAGTAATAACTGTGATGATTATCAGCACGTCCCTGGCGCCCGCAAGGTGTGTGCACCATTCCTAGTGTTTGCACATAATGCATCATTTAACTCTCACAAGCCCCATCTTCCAGATGAAGAAAGTGAGGCCCAGAAAGGTTAAATTGTCTGCCGGAAGTACAGCTGACCCGTGTGTTAGGAGGTCACACCCAGCAGCTGACTAACACACCCTGGAGCCTCCAGGTACTACACAGCTGCCATCTGCGTCACTCAAGGGGTCCTGTGTTTTGCTTCTGAATTTTTGCAGTATACAATTACAGATTGTGACATTTGCTCATGGTCCAGAAAGAAAACCAGGGAGTGGAATAAAACATGCTGGTTTATGGGTATAAGCTTAGAAGCTGGGGAGCTGGAGGAGGCCACTCTGTGCCCCAGGGCCTGGGCTGGTCACGCCCCGCACACTCACTTCCTCCCTGCTTTCATTAGGTCACACATGAGGACTCACAGCTCCACAAAGGGCAGGTCCCGCGACAGCAGGGTCCCTCAGCTCGGCGATGACTTGAGGGCCTGATTTTCCGTGTAGTTCTCTGAATTCTTCTCCCCCCCATTCCTTAAGGTTGAGATGACAGTTTTCATGTTCTCCTATCTTAGAAATCTTCCCTTTCTTGCTGAGCCAACCACCCTTTCCGTATGGACCACACCCTAATCTAAGACTTCTGTCTTAACCCCCTCCTGGGTCCCCAAACTGAAACTTGGCACTCAGCAAGCCCTCAGTCATATCTCAGGTGGCACAACTTTTTTCCTCCAAAGTTCCCCGGTCCTGGTCACTCCTGTGGTCTCCGACTTCCCTGCTGCTCTGGACTCTTCCTCAGCTCCACTGCCACAGCTTGGACACCCCGACTCACCCCCTGGTCTCTCTTCTCCCTCCCTCCTCGCCCTTGCGCACATTGCCATCTAGACTAGTTCTGTTCTCCGGGCATCACATTCACAATGTCAAGTCTCTGCTGCTCCCTCAAAGCCCTCAGCCTGGCATGGAGGCCTCCATATGACCGGCCAGGGCTACCTCTGGAAGCCTCGGGCTGCTGGCTGCCCGCGCGGATCCTTTGCTGTAGCCGAACATCGTCACTCCCAGCTCTTCTCCCCACGCTGTGCCTCTTGCTTGGAACACCCTCCCCTCTGTGCCATCTACCCAAATTTCCCCTGGCCGCGATCCTGTCCCTGCACAGGTCCATCCTGTCAGCCTGGCCTGCCCCTTGCAGCTCCTGCGCCATTCATTCCTGGCACCCCCCACTGGGACTTAACTGGGAGGCCGCCTGGTGACAGCTATCCTAGCTATCCCGTGAGCAGCAGGCATCCTCCCCAACATCCCTTATTGTTCTGTCCCAGGGTGAATGCCTCATCTGCCTAAGTTTGGACACCCCCAAGGCCCCACGTGGTCCTGATGCTCCCTGCAGAGCCCCTGACCCACCTGAGGAGGTTTCCCCTGGGGACGTTCTGCTCTCGGGCCTGGCCGCCACCCATGGTGAAGCTCAGCCTCTTGGTCACGTCGGGCCTCCCCTCGGCCAGGCTGCCCTCTCGGGCCCGGCCCGGGGAGGTGCCGTAACGCTCCTCTAGCCACCGCAGGGGCACCGTCCTGTTGATGGGCTGGAAGATGATGGCGCCACTCTGCTGGGAGATGGGGCGCCGGTTGCCCACGTAGCAGCGCACCAGGCCGGGGATGGAGTCGAAGCTCTCCCTCTCGAACTGGAACTGCACGCGGCTGTAGGCCTCACTGAGCCGCAGGACCGTGCGTTGAATCTTGAAGTGCTGGGCGAGGTTCTTCCACTGACAGGTCAGGACGAAGTTTCCAGGGCTGGACAGAGAGTCGCGAACCAGAAAGTCGCCATCTCGCTGCACGAGGCTTTCAGACACCTTCGGGACAAAACGGCGAGTGAGGAGTAGGACGAGCAGGCTCGCCTTCCTGGAGAAAGCTTATCGCCACCCGCCTCTCTGTTCCAACAGGAGCCACTAGGATTCCCTTCTTCAGCTGATCTCCAGTGACTCAGAGGTCAACTTGGTAGAAGATCTGATCACTCACTCAGCAACTACTCCCTGCCACCTACTACACGCCAAGCGCCACTGGGGATGCGGTCGCGGCTGAAGCAGGCCGGAGCCGCCCCGCGGAGCCCCCATTCTTAGTGCAAAGCTTCTAGTTAGTGAACACAGACAAACAACAGCTGTGGTATGTCAGACATTGTAAAGGGAAGGAAAGAGCGAATCAGGACAGGGGACAGTGTCTGGGAGGCAATGGGGACTGTCCTTCAAAGTGGCACGATCAGGGAGGTGTCACGAGATGACGCTTACACAGACCTGAAGGATTTGAAGTGACAGAACGTAAGAGATGAGCCCATGTGTGCCCAGGGCTTGGGGTGTCCTGATTTTCCCTCCCCAACAGGTTACAAAGGAGGAGCCCCATGTAGGACTGTGGAACCAGAGACATGTGTGGGGCCTGGACACACCAACCGCTGGGGAAGGACAGGAACAAAGCCAGGCTGGGTTGCTCATCTCAAAGTTATTATATTGCCACGTGTAACACATCCAAAGCACGAGTACATGCCTGGAACGCAGGAGATGCTCAAAATAGTTCACTATAGTGAGCAATGCATGCAGGAAAGGGCCGGGGGTGGTGGCTCACCCCTGGAATCCTAGCACTGTGGGAAGCCCAGAGGAGAGCGCTGCTTGAGCTTAGGAGGTCAAGACCAGCCTGAGCAAGAGCAAGACCCCGTCTCTCCTAAAACTAGAAAAACTAGCCACTAGCTAGTCCTAGCTACTCAAGAGAAAGGAGACTCCTTCAAGCCCAGGAGTCTGAGATTGCAGTGAGCTGTGATGATGCCACTGCACTCTAGCTAGGGTGACAGAGTGAGACTCTGAAAAAAACAAACAAACAGAAAACCTAAAGTCCTCCAAAAAAGAGAGAAAGAAATAAAAAAACAGAAGAATTTATACAGTGGTGTGGATGGGGGGTTCCTGTGGTCCGACTGTCTCAGCTCTGAGACTTTGCACAAGTCAAATGGTCTCTCTGCAGCTCAGTTACATCATTTGTAAAACAGGGATAATATAGATGGCCACAAAGATTTAAGGGGGTAAAATGTGAGCTATAACTATTGTTATGGTTACAGTGTCTAGTTATCCAGTCTGGACTGATTTACTGCTGAAAATTTATACTTAGGATGAGTGGTAAACAAATTTTATGACCATGGTAAAAAGAAGAATGGTTGTGGCAGTCATCAGTTTGTTTTTTTTCCAGAAACAGAGTCTTACTTGTCACCCTCGGTAGAGTGCTGTGGTGTCACAGCTCACAGCAATCTCCAGCTCTTGGGCTTAGGCGATTTTCTTGCCTCAGCCTCCTGAGTAGCTGGGATTACAGGTTCCCGCCACAGCACCCGGCTATATTTTTGTTGCAGTTTGGCCCAGGCAAGGTTCAAACCCACCACCCTTAGTATATGGGACCGATGCCCTACTCACTGAGCTACAGGCACTGGCGGGCAGTCATCAGTTTTATAATCTTTGACAACTTTTTTGGGACCTTCCAACATTTGATCAATGGTATACTTCTGTTAGCTTAAAATAGAAAGCTACTATGGTTACTTCAAAATTGCACCTTTGCTTTAAAAATATGCTTTCATACAGAAATTCCATTTCTTGAAATTGAGGCTGTGAAAATAATTATGGTATGAACATAATAGTTATCTTAAAGAATGCTGGCAGAGTGCTAGAAACACCCTAAATGTCCAATAAGTTGTGGTGCACATACGTGTACAATGCAAGATGGCCCAGAAGAATGCTGTGTCGCTGGTGACAATTCCCAGGACTGGTGAAGAAATGAATAGAGGGGGCTACAGAAAAGCATACACAGTCTGTGCTCCAATTTGATTTAGAGAAGTCTGGGAGGAAACACATATGGCAATGTTCACAGGGGTTATCTCCAGGAGGGGGAACGATGGATAAAAGTTTAATTTCCTTCTTTTTGCTACCTATATTTTCTATTATCAATTTTTTTTTTTTTTTTTTTGCAGCTTTTGGCCGGGGCCAGCTTTGAACTCGCCACCTCTGGTATTTGGGGCTGGCACCCTACTCCTTGAGCCACAGGTGCCACTCACTATAATCAATTTTAAACAGAAAAAAAAAAAAAAACTCAGGATAAGAATTATTTCTTTGTGCTGAGAAATCTGCTACACTAAAAAAAAAAAAATTCACAACACCATGACCTTCCCCCAGCCCTGCCCACGCACTTCCTGTCGTGTTGTCCTTGGTTAATGATTAGCCAGATGAAATTTATGATAAAAACCCAAGTGAAATTCTTTGCCTCAATTCTGTAGATTTATTTTACTTTTCAACTTTTATAGTATTCAGTACAATAACATTACTGGGGATTACTCAAATGGCAATCACACCACGTATATTCCCAGCCACGAGACTGGGGTCACTGGTATAATTCCACTTCTTCCCCCGGGTCACAGGACATGGGAGGGGATGATGGAGGGACTACAGGCCCCACTAGGGCACGGGCAGCTCTGTTGGTCTGGGCTTCCTGCCCCTATGTTACTCCCTCCTCTCCTGAAGGTCAGCCACTGCCCTCAAAGGGAAGGCAGTTCCCGAGGTGTGGACTGCAGGGACATGGCCAGGACTTCAATCATCTGACCCTTGCACTTCAGGTTCCCGTGTCTGAGGCTGCTGTCTCCTGTCAACTCTGGGTTTGCAGACCACAGGACACTGGCTTTCCCTTCATCCACTTACTGGGCACGTGGAAATACACTCTGAGTTCCCGACCTTAGCTCTTCCCAAGGTCTCCTAAGTTGAGTCATTCTATTGCTTTGTTTTGGGCTAAACAGGGGTGCGCTGCCATGTGGCCTCAGAGGAGGACACTGCCTGGGAGCTGGCAGGTGTGCGCTGGTGAGGATGAGGACGGGCACCTGTCGGGGGATGCGGCCGTGGTACCAGGCGTGGCTGCGAAGATCCTCGCTGCTCAGCAGCAGCTCCTCCTCCAGCTCCTTCTTCAGCCTCTCGGGTGTCCTGTCCATGACGTGCCTCTCCTTGGAGAACTGGAACACAAGGTCAACAGTGAGATCGCCCTACAAGGTCAACAGTGAGATCTCCCTGCTGGGGCAGCGCCAGGCCGTGCCAGCTGGGAACACGGCCTACCCTGCCCCACTAACATCCAGTATATGCCAAAAACTGTGTTCAGGTAGGGGAGGCCGGATAATGATTATAATTAGCTGTGACCTTTCATTTTTCTGGCTGCAAATATATAATGAAATTTTTACCACCATAGGAGAGTCCACTCAAGAAGCAGTTACTGGGCAGGAGGGGCCAGGGAAAGACATGACAGACCAGAGGGCACATACAGGGAAGGCTGCTCTCTTCTCAGGAGGGACTTTCCTCATTCTCCTTCAGAGTTGCCCTGAGTTCCTGCCTGGCCTCAGATCCTGGGGCAGTGAGGCCCTGGGAGCAGTCCTCAGGCTGGGAGCAGTGGCCCTGAATTCTTTGCGACTAGCAAACTCAAATTCAGGAACTGAGTTAGTCTTTACAAACTTTTAGAGCAACTGGACAGGGCAATTTTAAGTTTCTTTGAATCAAAAAATATATATGAGTTTATATTTTGCATGTCTTTTCATTTTTCTAATATTTTATTATTATGATAGATTGGAAATTGAAACTCACCACCATCACTACCAACAAAAACCCCTGGTCCCTCTCCCGAGGTAGTGTAAGAATCACTGGTCTAGAGCATTACACAGGGGCCATGGCAGGGAGCTGGGAGTGGGCACAACCCATGCCTGCTTACAACACGTGATCTGGCCTGGACTCCTTCCCAGTTCCCAGCATAAACTAGGCTCAGGGACCGTTCACTGGTGGTGAAAAGGCTGTGTCCTTGTGGTTTTTCCCAAGTTCCCTGGGTTGCTCTCCAAATGCTCACAGGAGCCACAAAATTATTGCTTATCAGACGGTTTCACACCTCAGCGAGGAAATAGCCCAGAATTCTTCACCAAAGAAAACAAAAACAGACTTAGTCTTTGGGGGCGGGATTCCTGCCCTCCGGTGTTTCTGCACACACTGGCCCATAAGGCGGCCTGCCGAGAATGACTCTGGCTGATGTCTGGGTGGGGCTCCAGCTAAGTCCACTTCGCCTTCCTCTTCTCTCTGGGCAGGTGCCCAGGAGTGTTTCAGGAACGGAATTTGCATCAGAGATGCTGAAGCAGGCTGTCCATCATATCCACGGGCCTCAGGCCATAATAGGTGTGACACTGCCTGCTCCATCATCAGGTAGGTAGTGCTACATCTGAAGACGCTAAAGTATGGAATGTGGATTGGCACCACATTTATTGTTCATATATTATCGGTTTACCTCCCACTAGACTGTAAGTTTCATGAGAACAGAAATCCGTCCACCCCTTTCCCCGCTGCCCTCGAGCAGTGCCTGAAAATATCAGGCACTTGGTATTTGCTAAATGGACAATGACTCCAGGATGAGGAAGGTCCGGGACTCTTCTTGGTGGTGGACATTGTCCCCTTCTTTGTCTCAGATTATCTGAAGCCCTATTTTCACTGGGCACGTTGTCTGTCATTCACCTGAAAGTCCTTCCTCAATCCCTTAACACAGCAGTTCTCAGCCTGTGGGTCTTGACCCCTTTCTAACAATGAAAACACACTGTGGCATCAGGAAGGTTGAGAACCACTGTCTTACAGGGAGATGTGGCCACGTGACTAAATTCTGGCCGAGGAAGGGTAACTGCAGTGTTGATGAGACTTCTGAGGGAAGAGGGGGCTCCTGTATCATCCTGGACTACAAGGATGGGCACACCCTAGAAACGACAGGGTGGATGCCCCGAGCTGAGGCCAGCACCCCAGGCCTGGACCCCTGGCCTCCGGGTCTTCTTTGTGATCTCCTATCTCACTGAAACCTGTGATTTGGGGTGTTCCCGTCAGATCTTAACCCTATTTAGCCACCCCGCAGGGGGTCCGAGCTCTGCAAACACAGCAGGCCTGCGCAATTCTTCACTGCACACGTGTCCAAGAAGCTATTCCCATGCGTATCTTTACATTTCCCCCCTCCTCTTCCCCGCCCCCATCCCCCTTGCTCAGCACACTCACGACAGCAGGGCTGTTTCTTCCCTGTGTTTTATTTGCATCACTCTTTCATTTCAGGTTTGGAGATGATACTGTTTTATGCTCATTACTGAAAATATAAGCTTAGCTATCTTGTTACTTCTGTCCTAACTCCTCAGAGAACAACAGGAAAATCTGAATGCCTGCTCTTTCCCCTGAAGACTCTGGGGAGGGGGTGGTGGAGGGGACGGGGCCCTCTAGGGCAGTTCCTAGGGAAGGAGAAAGCAGATGCTGCCAAATAATCTGGGATGAAGACCAGACTTCAAAGAATGTGCCCTGAAGCTCTTGCATAATTTGTGAAGAGTCTGAAGTTACACACTTGCCCAGACTTATACTTTAAAAGGGGAGGAGAAAAGCAGAGAGGCAGGAAAGAAGATCCAGGATGAGCAAGTGATTGCCAGGGGCTTTTTATTTCCAGCCAGCGAGGTCTGGTCTCAGCACAGGGACAGGGGCGAGGCGTACCGAGCTCCACAGACCGTGTGGGCAGCGTCTCCCTACAAAAAAGATGGCAATTCAAGAGACACACAGGGGCGGGTGCCTCCTAGAATTTTTACTGTTTTGATCACATATGTTAACACAACTTTTATTTTTCTCAGCTGCCTATACTTAATGAGAACTTGGTCTTGCCAACTATGATTTTGCTTCTATAGATAAGTATTTGGATGAGATGTAAACCCCATGGCTGGTGATAAGTGACCATAAAAGAAATTGTGGTAAAATGTGTTCATGTGTCCATTTGTATCTCTGAGAACACTGTGATTGATGTGTTTTTTTTTTTTTGGAGATAAGTCTCAAGCTGTCACCCTGGGTAGAGGCACCGTGGTGTCATCATAGCTCACAGCAACCTCCAACTCTTTGGCTGAAGAGATCCTCTTGCCTCAGTTTTTCTATTTTCCGTAGAGACGGGGTCTGGCTCTTGCTCAGTCACCCCTTGAACTCCTGAGCTCAGGCAAACCACCTGCCTAGGCCTCGCAGAGTGCTGGGATTACAGGTGTGAGCCACCACCCCTAGCCTGTGAACGATATTTGTGCTCTTTCAGGACCAGAAATGAGATTCCTGATTCAAGTGACTGGCCATACATGTCTGTGACATTTGGCAGAATTCTGTTGGCTTCCCCCAAACACTCTGAATTCTTGGTGACAGTGTACCCTTCTGCTTCACTGCTGCCATGTGGGAGGACTTTGATTCTCTTTTCGGAGACGGAGTCTCACTCTGTTGCTCAGGCTGAACTGCAGTGGCTTGATCATCCTGTAGCCTTGAACTCCTTGGCTCAAGCGATCCTTTTGCTTCAGCCACCTGAGTAGCTGAAACTATAGGCATGCACTGCCACGCTCAGGTAATTTTATTTTTTATAGAGATGGGGTCTCACTATGTTGCCCAGGCTGATCTCTTAACTCCTGGCCTCAAGCAATCCTCTCATCTCAGCCTCCAAAAGTGCTGGGAATATAAGCAAGAGCCACTGCCCATGGCTAGGAATTTGCATTTTTCCCTGAAATGCAACCATTTTGGGTCATAGCCTAGGCTAATTTTTAATCTTGGCTACAAAGCAAATTCTAGCAATTTAGGACAATATGACAGCACCTCTGCCCTCAGCAAACATTTCATCCCATTTGTGGGGCCACCAGTGTCCTGTGCTTGATCTAAATTCTAATTGACTCTACTAATGCCCTAAGAACCTCCTGCCCTTCCTCGCTACACTTCTGAGGGACAGGAGAGAAGGGAAACACGCTACCTTTACTCACACCATATTCGCATACATTGTTATTATTTGGATAGCCCAGAATTATGCATGGGAAGGGACAGAATAAGGTGCCAGGTCCCAGCGGTCCAAGTGCTTCCAATGATGGGAAAATGAGAGCAAGCACATCCTTCAGGGCCATCCCGCTCCTACAGCCCTGTCTCTGAGCTCTGTTTTCTAGCTCTCTCGCGTTTGTTTCTGTAACCATCTCCCAAGTTCAATGTGCCTCCATGACTTGCTGAACCCAAGCCACCCTCAATCGTGGAGATGCGTGGAGATGCCTGCAGCACACAGCACAGCCATGCTCCTTCAGGAAGTGGACAGTGAGGCAAACGCAGGGCTCCCTGGCCTTGGGGACAGTGTGTGCAGTTGTCAGGCAGAGATAGAGACAGCAAGAAAACCCAGGAATAATCAATGCTAGAAACATTAATAATGATCACGTTATATACTAGTACAACTCTTTCTCCCACATCAAATTCTCTATTTGTCCCTGAATTTGAACCACGTTCCTAGAAGGTGTATCTAATTCTTGTCTTCCCAGCTTCTTGAGGGGAAGGAGGTGACATCTGGGGGAGGGGGAGGAGAGCCAGGGAGGGGTTTTCGCTGCCTCAGCACAGGCTCCCACCATCCTGAGCACCAGCCCGCAGAGCAGCTGTGGGCTCAATCTCCGGAGGAAAGGAGGTTGCCTGGCTTTGGATCAAGAACATTCTGCCCATGGGTCTTACCAGCTTTACTCCAGGGACCTAATCCACTCACAACCACTAGGAGACAGAGAGGCAGGAAGGGGCCATATCGTCCACCCCAAGGCTTGCCTGAATTTGACCCACCAGAAATTTGGTAGTCGTCCTTTTGGGGGAGGGGGAGAGTAAGAAGAGGTGCCATGCTCATAGTTAAGTCATAAGTGTGCCCTGAGCAGGAAAGAGAGCTAAGAAAGGAGGAGGGTCAATCGCTGGTAGGCCACGGCTTCCCACCCACCTGGCTCCACTCTGAACGCTCCCCTTCCTCCCAGTCAGTAGCCCTGGGGTCTGAGACGAGACACAGGTGGTCTGCTGACAAGACAAGCGCAGCGGAGGCATGAGGCCCACGCCTGCCACCAAACTGAAGTTAGAAAATTCCTGAGTTACTATAATTGGAGCTTGTCGTGGGAACCTGAGGCCAGCTATGTCTTTCCTATCTCCAGCATTGTAATACCTCCAAGAGCAACAGGCCTTACAGCGCAGTGTTTAAAGTCTGTGTCCATGGCCTTAGCACAGTGTGGCCTTGAGCACAGATCCTCAGGCTCCCCATCTGCAAAAGGGTATAACGATATGTCCTGCAATGTTAATAAGGAATAAATGGGTCGCTATCTCTAAGTCACTGGGCACATGCCCTGGCATGAAGCGCTGCCTGTAACTTTGACTACAGGCTCATAGGAGATGCTACTCATCTGGTTCATGTTCAAGGCCTAGTGCAGGAGGTTCAGGGAGGCCAGTGTTGGGCGGGAGGCAGGCGAGGAAGCAGCCTGGTGCCTGTCCGAGTGCCCAGCGGCCACCTGCCAGGTCTCTTCAGTCCTCTCTGCTCACGGAGGGGGCTGGTCCTAGCTTGCTGGGCCAGCTCCGAAATCCCAAATAGAATGCTACATCTGGAAAGAACATCTCTGCAGCCGCACAGGGCCTCTGCAAGTCTGGTCTTGACAGGCTGGACTAGTCAGAGCCCCAGAGATGATTGGAAAACACGTTCTGGAGGCACAGAGCCAGCTTTGTGGACGTGCTGGGAACCTCGATTAACGCGGAAAGCCACATTTCGACAGCTTTCTGAGGAAGAGAAAGCGAGGAATGGAGCTGGGGTCTCTTGCATGAGCATCAGAGCCTGCATTTCAAATTAGGCACAACAAAGAGTCCTGGAGAAAGGAGATTCCAGTGCCTAAGACGGAGGGGGAGGGTGCACTGGGCGGATCTGTCAGAAGCCCCAGAGGAAGCTGCGGACGCTCATTTGCACGTAGCCTGCAGGAGTGTTAGGAAAAGCTGCAGCGACACTCTCCCCAAAGTTCACTCTATTCCAGCCCTGACTGGAAGAAAAGCTTCCCACTTCCCACAGGATGTTCAATTGTGCAAATCAGCAGGAAAGACCCTGTCCCGGGCTCAGGAACTGGGGGTGGACGGAGAGAGGGCGAGAATCTGTGCTGGTCACTGACCAGCACTAGGCCACAGCAGGGGAGGGACACGCTGGTGCCCACCCTCAAGGACAGCACAGCCTCCTTGCAGACCACACAGCCAGGGCTCTGGAGACAGGCCTGCCTGCCCTGACATCTGCTCCCCGACCCCCCAGCTCTGCAGCCAGGGCAAGTCACCCAGCCTCCCTGAGAAAAGTCAGGTGGCCTGAGGCGTGTTCCGGGAACAGCTTCACAAGGGTGAGAAGGAGGAGGGAGGGTCTGTGGAATCAGGGTTGGACCTCGAGGATAAAACTTAGGGAGAGAGGCAGGGTATTTGAGGCATTTGAATTAAGGGAGACAAAAAGAGCTGGGCTCGGCTCAGTGCCTGTAGTTCAGCAGCTAGGGCGCCAGCCACATACATCAGAGCTGGTGGGTTCAAAGCCAGCCCGGGCCTGCCAAACAACAACGACACTTATAACCAAAAATAGCCAGGCGTTGTGGCAGGTGCCTGTCCCAGCTACTTGGGAGGCTGAGGCAAGAGAATTGCTTAAGCCCAAGACTTGAAGGCTGCTATGAGCTGTGACGCCAGGACACTCTACGGAGGGTGACATAGTAAAATTCCGGCTTGGGAGAAGGGGGTGACGCATGTGAAATCACAATAGGTATGTTACATGTATATTTTACATATGTCCAGAAGCCCTTCTTTCCCCCAGAAAAGCCCATTGTGCTCACTCCAAGCATGTCGTTCAGACCTCACCTTCCTGACCATCACTGGCTGGCATCTGACCTGGGGTTTGTCTAAGTGGAACTTAAGGAAGAGGATGCTGTATCCCATTCTGGTGAAAATGTCATGAGAATTAAATAAGGAAAGCTTCTTTGCCCCCATGTTTCCTGCCAGGTGGACCGAGTGGGCTGAGAGAAAGAAACCAACACACAAAGAGAAAAGAAGCAAGAGATGGAAGGTGTTCCTGGCACATACAGCCCTTGTAACTTAAGCTGGTGTGAGTGGGATCCCTGTCACTCATGACCAAGGCAGTCCTGATCCAGGAAGGCAGGAATCAGCTGGGTGCTGGGCAATGGGGACTAAGGGCTTAGGCCAGGGGTCCTCAAACTTTTTTTTTTTTTTTGTAGAGACAGAGTCTCACTTTATCACCCTGGGTAGAGTGCCGTGGCGTCACACTGCTCACAGCAACCTCCAGCTCTTGGGCTTAAGCGATTCTCTTGCCTCAGCCTCCCTAGTAGCTGGGACTAC
>CAUYON010002537.1:0-13368 GCA_963573935.1 Arctocebus calabarensis | reverse complement strand
GGCTATTTTTCTGTTTTGCAGTTCGGCCGAGGCCAGGTTTGAACCCGCCACCTTCGGTATATGGGGCTGGTGCCCTACTTGATGAACCACAGGCGCCGCCTAGCTTCATTATTCTTAATTTATATATATACACCTTTGAGGGTTAATGTAACTGTCATGGCCACATCTCCTCCAGAAACCTACTTCCTATTTATTTCTGCTTAGAGTATTTCTAGTATGTTTAAATGTAATCTCTATAGAACATTTTGAAGATAATTCACCTTGTTGCTTCAGTCTAGCTTCTCCCAAATGAATAATTCTATATATTAAAACCTTTATTCTGTCCATCTTACTTTGTAAACTTCCACCTATAAAGTTTTGGCTTTTTTGTGTTTTTTTCCCTAGGACCTTGGTGGTTGCTTGCTCTGAGCATTTTTTCCTTAGCAATAATTTATAAAACTATACTTAGTCCACTCCAGGTTTGGTAGCATCTGAATCTGCCAATCATCTTTCAGACCCTTTAGGGAGCTGCTAAGCTCTGTTTCAGAGGAATGTCACAATCATGCCATTGAGGAGAAGGAATAAGCACTATGTCTATTAGGTGTCAAGCTAGGGATGCCTGGAAACAGAAACTTCTGCTGGCTGTGGTGTCACATGTGCCTCTGACAATGCTAGACTCTTCTGGGGATTGGTTCTTTTTTTTTTTTTTGAGACAGCCTCAAGCTGTCACCCTGGATAGAGTGCTGTGGCATCACAGCTCACAATAACCTCTAACTCCTGGGCTCAAGCGAGTCTCTTGCCTCTGCCTCCCAAGTAGCTGGAACCACAGGTGCCCGCCACAATGCCTGGCCATTTTTTTGGTTACAGCCATCATTGATATTTGCCCAGGTTGGATTCGAACCCGCCAGCTCAGGTGTACGTGGCTGGCGCCTTAGCCCGTTGAGCCATAAGCGCCGAGCCCGGGGATTGGTTCTTTATGCTTCTGTCCTTACTGATATCTGTAATGCTGTTACTTCAAGAGTACCTTTCTGGATTGTTTTTACTCTTTTGACAGGGCTTGGGTCTGCTTCCATGCCCAGGGGACGAGTATGACTAATATTAAAATATTTATTCCTTCAAAGGCTAAACTGGGTAATGGCAGGCTCTCTCTATCTTACTTTCCTCTAGGTCATCTCTAGAGAATCCAGAGCCCCGAATTCGTGCACGAGGAATCCAGCTTTTGTCACAGGTGCTACTCCAGTGTCACTCCTTGCTCCTGGAAAAGGAAGGTACTGGTATCACTAGCAGAAATGTCGTCCTGGATGGCCAAGTTCTCCCATTTCTATTCAAGCCGATTTTATAGGCAGGGAAACGGGGCATAAGTTGTCTATGAATTGTTATTTTAGGGTCTTCATTTCTCACTGATATATGTGACAAGATGATTAGAATTTCAGGGGTACACCTGGATTTCAAGACACATAGATGTCAAATGTAGTTTTTTCAGTATATCTTTCCCATTCTGTAAAATGAACAGAGTAGTATTGCATAGATGGAGAGGAAAAATGATAAAATATCAAAGTACTTTGAAATCCTGAGGAAAAAACCCAGCAATTTATCTTCTGTAGCAGGAGTAGACAAACTACAGCCTGTTTTTTATTTGTTTATTCACTTACTTTGAGACAGTCTCACTCTCTTGCCCTGGGTAAGAGTGTCATGGTGTTAGCCTAGTTCACAGCAACCTCAAACTCTTGGGCTCAAGCAATCTTCCCACTTTAGACTCCCGAGTTGCTAGGACTGTAGGCACCTGCCACAATGCCTAGCTAATTTTTTCTATTTTAGTAAGGACACGATCTTGCTCTTGGTCAGGTGGTCTTGAACACCTGAGCTCAAGTGATCCTCCCACCTCGGGCTCCCAGAGTGCTAGGATTACAGTAGCCACTGCTCCTGGCCTATTTTTTGTTTTTTAGGGAGACTAGTGTGAGACCCTGGCTGTGAACCCCTAGCCTCCAAGCAATCCTCCCTACCTCAACCTGCTAAGTAGCTAGGACTACAGGCAGCACTCTCCCCACCTCCAGAGCCTATGTGTGACCCTGCCCCTAGGGTTGGCTGTTTCTGTGCGTAAAGCTATATGCCTGGCTTACCTCCTGCTTTTATAAATTAAAAAGTTTTCTTGGAACACAGCCATACCCATTTATTTATCTATTGCATATGCTGCTTTTATGTGTCAGTGGCAGAGCTGAGAAGTTGGAATAAAGATCATGTTCTGTAAATCTATAATATTTACTATCTGACCCTTTAAGAATGAGTCTATGGGGTGGGCATGGTGGTTCATGCCTGTAACCCAGCACTTTGGGAGGCCAAGGCAAGAGGATCTCTTGAACAAAGCCAAGAGTTAGAAATAAGCCTGAGCAACATAGCAAGATCCAAATTAACCAAGTATGGTAGTACATACCTATAGTCCTAGCTGCTTGGGAAGCTGAGGCAGGAGGATCACTTGAGCTCAGGATTTAGAGGTTGCAGTGAGCTATAATGTTGCCACTGCACTCTAGCCGGGGCCACAGACCCTGTCTTAAAATAAAAATAAAATAAAATGAAATGAAAAACCAATTTCTAGGCCCCAATTCTATAGAAAGGGATTTCTGTGCTAAGAATGGGTTTCACTGTAGACCTACATAGGAATGGATAAAATACGCTCCCCTATTTTCCTGACTTATCAAGTCAAGGCCCCTTGAAATGGGAGGACACAGACATATCTCTTAATGAAGGAAAAAATGTGTAGTAGAACCCAAACAGGAATAGCCCTTATAAAACTTAGGGAAGGAAGCAAAGCTGGTGGGCCCTCCTTGCATCTGTGTGAACTAATGGCTGAATCTGCTTTGTGCAGTGGTACACCTGATCCTGTTCTATGAGAACCGGCTAAAGGACCATCATCTTGTGATCCCATCTGTTCTGCGGGGTTTGAGGGCCCTTGTGAGTTTTCCTTCATTTCCTTACACAACTGTGCTTATGGGAGCCCTTGTCTAGTTGCCTCCATGCCCTTTAAGGAAAAGATTTCTGTGCTGAGAAGCAGAAGCCCAAATGTGTTTTTTTTTTTTTTTTTGAGACAGAGAATCATGTCACCCTCGCTAGAGGGCCGTGGTGTCATAGCTCACAGCAACCTCAAACTTTGCGCTTAAGCTATTCTCTTGCCTCAGCCTCCTAAGTAGCTGGAACTACAAGCGCCTACCACAACGCCCAGCTATTTTTGTTGTTGTTTTTGTAGTTGTCATTCTTTAGCAGGCCTGGGTCAGGCTTGACCTACCAGCTTCAGTGTATGTGGCTGGCGTCCTACTCACTGAGCTATATAGGCACCAAGCCCCAAATATGGTACATTTATTTATTTATTTTTTATTTTTATTTTTATTTTTTTTGAGACAGAGCCTCAAGCTGTCACCCTGGGTAGAGTGCTGTGGCATCACAGCTCATAGCAACCTCCAATTCCTGGGCTCAAGCGAGTCTCCTGCCTCGGCCTCCCAAGTAGCTGGGGCTACAGGCACCCGCCACAATGCCCGGCCATGTTTTGGTTGTAGCCATTATTGTTGTTTGGCAGGCTAGGCTGGATTCAAACCCGCCAGCTCAGGTGTACATAGCTGGCGCCTCAGCCTGTTTAGACACAGGCGCCGAGCCCAAACGTGGTACTTTTAATAAATTGGTATCAGTTAGCTCTACTTTGGTTTTTATCCTTTTGGAGACTGGAATTTATAGCCAAACTGGAAGGAGCTGCAGATAACTCCTCAGCTTGAGAAAGTTTCTCACTATTAGTGCTTTTTCCTGTACTAGGATGTGGTGATTTCCACTGTAGCTAATTAGGTCTATTGCAGGGTTGTTTCTTGGAGGTCGTGTTACAATTCCCTCAGTGCTCACATACTTTCTGTCCCCACACCCAGAGCCTGTGTGTGGCCCTGCCCCCAGGGCTGGCAGTTTCTGTGCTTAAAGCCATCTTCCAGGAGGTACACGTACAGGTGAGTGATAACAGTCATACTAATATTCTCCTCTATCTCCCACCCCTTAAGATGACTAGAATTAGACAACATAAATTATTATCTAGTATGTGTCAGCTCTTTCAAGTATTGGGACCATGCTTATATATGTATGTTATTCCTTGCTACTGTATGAGGAGAGGCATACATGCCATTATATCTGACTTGTGTCCTCTTATATCTACAGAAAGTAAGGCATCCATCCTGCAGGTTTGGGTCATTGGCACTACTGCTGTACCACTTGGTCAACATTCTTATTATTTCTCTATGATTCTTAGGTTGATCTTATGCTGATATAAAGAGCACTATCTACTTAGAGATCGCAAAGCAAGAAGTAATGTCAGCTGAGGTATTTTTTTGAGTACTTTCTTTACTTACTTCCTTTGTTCCCTGCCCCCAAGTCCCTGCCACAGGTGGACCGACACACAGTGTACAATATCATCACCAATTTCATGCGAACTCGGGAAGAAGGTAAGAGGCAGGGCTCCCTGGGAAATCTGAAAATTGAACACATCCTATTTTTTCCTCCCATTAGCAGGACTCATTTTAGATGGGGTCCGTATAGAATAGCCAATACCCTATAAAAGGAATAATGAAAGTTGATCTAGAGGTTCACTCTCTCCCCAGTGAAATAAAGGAAGGATGGAGTTTGTTTGAGCCAGTGTTTTAAATTCTTACCTCCACAATTGTGTGTGTGCTTGCACATCTCTTCACTGAGTAATTTCTCTTAGAATAGGAAAACAAAAAGGTCTACCTCGAGAGGAAAGGAGAGGCAGTGATAGTAGAAGGAGAACGCAGGCAGAAGAAGGCCCAAGCTGTGTATCCTGTAGGACAGTAATGACCTTATTCTCTCCTTCCCAGAGCTGAAGGGCCTAGGAGCTGACTTCACCTTTGGCTTCATCCAGGTGATGGATGGGGAAAAGGATCCCCGTAATCTTCTGGTGGCCTTCCAGATCGTCCATGACCTCATTTCTAGAGACTATAGCCTGGGTATGTCTTTGTAGCTGTGAATTTCCTGGTTGGGGCTTGTCAAGTGAATGAAACTGATAAGTCAACCTCATTCTTTCTGTGTTGCCACAGGACCCTTTGTGGAAGAGTTATTTGAAGTTACATCCTGTTATTTCCCTATTGATTTTACTCCTGTAAGTGGCACCTTTATTCACCCATTCAAGTTATTTATTAATTTCTTTTTTACTAAGCTGAGTGTCATTCATTCAAATATTTGCTGAGTATCTGCTATGAGCCAGTCCCCATTACAGGTACTGAGGGTATAGATCAACAAAACAGATAGTGCCTGCCCTCATGAATTTCCCTCCCTGGGAAATGGAGAAGCATTTGACATTGGAGAAAGGATTCAAATCAGCAGGTATTTGGAGGGCTCCTTAGCTCCTTAACAGCATACCTAGTGCTGAGGGACTGATTGTAAAATATTGTCCCTGCCCTTGAAGGTTGAAACATTAACATAACAATAAAAGATTAGGTACCAAAGTGAGTGGTGCTATAGTTGTGCAAAGAAGACAAGATTTCAGTGTGAGCTAGAGTAGGCAGGAACTGCCTTCACAGATAAGATAGAATTTCAGTTATGAGGGATGCAAAGGATATGATTCTGGAGTTAGAGAGGGCATTTCAGGCAATAGAAACAAAGTGACTAAATAAAGAAGGCATAGTTGAGCACACTATGTACAGAAGGTGTTTGCTTTAACCCTCATGAGCCTTCCTCCCACTCTGCGTTTGAGTTCCCTTCTCCTTCCAAATAAGCAGGGTCTCATCACCTTGTGGGTGTGTGTGGATATGTGTACTACAAGCATTATTGGTTTGGAAAAAATAAAAGCAGTTCTATTTCAACAGCCGAACATTTGAGTATTAACTCTCACTGCCTTTAAAGTGACACAGCCATCTTTGCTGTAGGGAATTTCTTACCAGATTATTTCACTTGATATGTTGTATAGGTCTACCTGTCTCCTGAAATGAAACTTTTCGTTTCTTTCATAATCTGTTTACCTATTTCTAACTCAAAAGAACTTATGCCTCTGAGAGCTTAAAAATCCTGGTTTGGGGCTCAGCACCTGTGCTCAGTGGCTAGGGCACCAGCCACATACACTGGAGCTGGTGGATTCGAATACAGTCTGGGTCTGCCAAACAACAATAACAACTACAACAAAAAAATAGCTGGGTGTTGTGACAGGTGCCTATAGTCCCAGCTACTTGAGAGGCAGAGGTGAGAGAATTGCTTAAGACCAAGAGTTTGAGGTTGCTGTGAGCTGTGACACCACAGCACCCTACTCAGAGAGACATAGTGAGACTCTGTCTCAGAAAAAAAAACAAAAACAAAAAACCAGAAAAATGAGCCAGGCATGGTGGCATGTGCCTACTCTGGAGGCTAAGGCAGGACGATTGCTTGAACTTAGGACTTTGAGGTTGCTGTGAGCTAAGCTAAGGCCATGGTACTCTAGCTGGGGTGACAGGGTAAGACTCTGTTTAAAAAATAAAAGAGAGGCTTGGCACCTGTAGCTCAGTGGCTAGAGTACCAGCCACATACACCAAAGCTGGCAGGTTTGAACCCAGCATAGGCCTGCCAAACAACAATGACAATTACAAAAAAAAAAAAAGCTGAGTGTTGTGGCAGATGCCTGTAGTCCCAGCTACTTGGGAGGCTGAGGCAAAAGAATCACTTAAGCCCAAGAGTTTGAGGCTTGCTGTGAGCTGTGACACCATGGCACTCTACCGAGGGCAACAGTGTAAAACTCTGTCTCAGAAAAATAAAATAAAATAAATAAAATGAGAGAAAACTGATAAATGGTGCTAATGTAACTTTCCATTAGAAATATTCTTTATTGTCTTACAAATCATTTTTGCCTGTGTGCCATCATAGTGAATCTCGTGAGTGTAAGGTTCAATTCCCTTAACTTTTAGTATGCCTACGTGCTCACTTTATAGCAGGGGTTGGCAAACATTTTCCAATAAAGGGCTAGACAGAATCTGTTTTAGGCTTTGTGGGTCATGTGGTCTCTGATGCAGCTTTCAGCTCTGCTATTGTAGCGCAGAAACAACCATAGACACAGTGCCTATATCCTAATAAAAATTTTTATGAACGCTGAATTTCATTTCACATAATTTTTACATCTCACAAGATGTTCTTTTGGCTTTTTTTTTTTTGAACATTAAAAACTATTAGTTATCACCCTATTCTGCATGGTTGCCACTTCCAAGACTGTGTTACAAGGGTGGTCTGGAGAGCTTTGCAAACCCATACCCCTTTTTCCTTTTCCAGCCGCCTAATGATCCCCATGGCATCCAGAGAGAAGATCTCATTCTAAGTCTTCGAGCTGTGCTGGCTTCTACACCACGATTTGCAGAGGTGGGTCTAGCCAAAGTCAAAGTGTACAACCTCTGCCTATAGAATGCTCTGAAGAAAGAACAGTAGAAAAATAGGAAAAAATGAAAGACCCAGTGTACATTTCAGGATATTACATCCTGTAAGTGTCTTGTGTGGCAAGTGTCTTCAGACCTTTGATGGAGAAAACTTTACCATCTCTTTCTTCAAAAAGCGTAATCCGATAACTATACGTTATTGTCTTTTTAGATCCTATAACTTTGCCAACTTGCTTAATTTTCATATAATTGGGGCTCGGGCCACAGCTTGGCAAAAGGGTTAGCTAACAGTCACAACTCTTGCTTTCAGTATGGCTCCTGCCCCTGAAGACTGGTGGCAGTAGCCTAAATGTGGCAGAGACATTACCTATCCCAGGCATGATATCATCCCTGTCTCCCACAGTTCTTGCTGCCCCTGTTGATTGAAAAGGTGGATTCTGAGATTCTGAGTGCCAAGTTGGATTCTCTGCAGACCCTGGTGAGTGCGTGATTTTTGTTCCTCCTTGCATGATCCAACAGCCTTTAGACAAGTTAGAGGTACTAAAGAATACAGATTATTGGATAGCCTTGGGCCTTAGAATAGGGATACCCATAGCTTGGCATAGCTCAGTGCTTACAGTGCCAGCCACATACACTGAGGCTGGCGGATTCGAGCCCAGCCCAGGTCTGCTAAACAATGACAACTACAAAAAAATATCCAGGCCTTGTTGTGGGTGCCTATAGTCCCAGCTACTCAGGAAGCTGAGGCAAGAGAATCACTTAAGCCCAAGAGTTTGAGGTTGCTGGGAGCTGTGACGCCATGGCACTCTACCGAGGACAACATAGTGAGACTCTGTGTCAACAACAGAAAAAGAATAGGGATACCTACAATTTGGGCCCATGTGTTGACCTCAAGCTTCCAGCTGCATAATGTCTTGTCCTGTAGTAACTGAGCAGTAACTGAGGAAAGGCTGACCAGGGTTCCCTCTTGATGCTTTATTTTTATCAGTTAGGGTATTTCTCTGTGCCATAGGTAGGACTGGTGGGTTTTCTGCTGAGAGTCAGGCTCCTTCAGGTGCCATAATGCTGAGGTACCTGCATAGCCTATGATGTCTGAGTGTGTAGATAGCTGATGCCTGATGTTTTCCTTGGCAGAATGCTTGCTGTTCTGGGTATGGCCAGAAGGAACTGAAGGACTTCCTCCCCAGTCTTTGGTCTTCTATTCGCAGAGAGGTGAGTGTTACTTAGATAAATTCACTACTATTAACTCCTTGTTGTCAGGCATGAGAATAAATAATATGCCCTGTCCTTTATCCTCTGTTGTCCCTAGTACCAACATTCCTGGTTATTCAATAGCAAACAAGGGGACATAATTCTAGTTAAATAACAAGAGAATGGGTTCCTGTATGAGGGTCAGCTGCTTGGTGAGAGCACTTGATCATCTTTGCACATTGCCCACTTCCTGTCCTTCCATGGCAAGGAATGTAGCTCATGGTTCCTCTGACACCAATGCTGATGAGAGGGCAAGAAAGACAGGATAGAGGATCCTAACAGCCACTGCTCAGAGTTGGCATTCTGTTTTTCAAAAAGCATATATCAATCCTAAGTGAGATTAAGGACTTGGTGAGAATACATCAGTTAACAAGACACTCAGTTGGGGTGTTAATTTCTGTTGCTGCACCGTAGGGGTTCTCACTCCTCCCTCCCCACCAAAGAAATAGGCAGTGGATGGGTGGGGTCTCATCTGGTGCAGGCTCATCTCAGTAGCCATGGGATCCCTTCCCAACAGGTGTTCCAGACGGCAAGTGAGCGGGTGGAGACAGAGGGCCTGGCAGCCCTCCACTCCCTGACTGCGTGTTTGTCTCGCTCTGTGCTGAGAGCTGATGCTGAGGACCTCCTTGACTCCTTCCTTAGCAGCATCCTACAGGGTAATGGGGCCGTGGCTGCCAGAAAGGGGAGTGAGCACGATAGAGACGACATTCCTTAAGGTCCACTAATCTTTCGTATGTAGCCCCCACAGTGATTTGGGGGCTGCAGTGTTCTGTTGAATTGAAGATAATTTGAATAGCAACTGCTAACAGATTGTCCCAGGTCTCAGTCTCCAGCCTTTGTGGACTCTCTAGGGGAATCGGGCCACATTGGGCCTGCTTCTCAGGTCTGCGATGTGCTGCCTCTCTAGACTGTAGGCACCATGTGTGTGAACCGGATATGAAACTCGTGTGGCCTAGTGCCAAACTGTTGCAGGCGGCTGCAGGTGCATCTACCCGGGCCTTTGACCACATCATAAGCAACATACTGCCTTTACTGCTGGAACAATTCCACAAGCACAGTCAGGTAAGGGAGAGGAGTCTTTGGGAGAAATAATGGGACCCATGTGCCAGGATCCCTTTCACAAAGAGAGCAAACTGAGGTTTAACTTGGGCCCAGATAGAAGATTGTGGTTATTATTTCCATTAGATGCTGCCGGTTCTCTTGTTCACTCTTTCCCTGACTCTTACATAAAAGGATAATTCTCTCTACTCCCAAAATAGCAGATTGAAATCTTCCAAAATATTGTTTGACTCCACTACCCCTTAAAACATTACAGAGCAACCAGCGGCGGACAATCCTTGAAATGATCCTAGGTTTCTTGAAGCTGCAGCAGAAATGGTGCTATGAAGACAAAGGTGAGATTACCTTCCACTCGTATCGTGGGGGCTGCAGCACTGTACCCTCCACAGGATGGCAGGGCAGAGTGCTATGTAGTAGTCTAGGTCAGTGGTCCTGCTATTTTGAGGTTGTAGCAGAAGAGACCACTTAATGGATGAGATTTTTTTCCCAACATGCTTCCTTGGACACCCTTGGATTAAGCTCTTTAAATCTTCCCCACGTTGTTCTTGTATCATAACTGAGTCAGGGTTTTTGAATATAAGGGCTTCCTTCTAACCTGGCCCCTCTCTCCCTAGATCAGAGGCCTCTGAGTGGCTTCAAGGACCAGCTGTGCTCACTGGTATTCATGGCCCTAACAGACCCCAGCACCCACCTTCAGCTTGTTGGCATCCGTACACTAACAGTTTTGGGTGCACAACCAGGTACATCTTAAGGGAAGAGAGAACATAAGAGTATTGATTGTTTCCTTGCAATTTTCTATCTTAAGAGCAGTCTTATTGTAACTCTGATGATTGGGGTTTCTAATGGGATTTTGGGAAGGGTAGTTGCAGGGGAAGAAAGATGAGTTTCATATTCCCTTCCAACTACAGATCTCCTATCTTCTGGTGACTTGGAGCTGGCTGTGGGTCACCTATACAGATTGAGCTTCGTGGAGGAGGATTCCCAGAGTTGGTGAGAATCAAAGCAGTAAACAGAGAGCAAGCTGTTCCCTGCTTCTGTATTGGTAGCAACAGATAATGCAAGGACCAGGGCTCTATGCTTCTGACCATTGGCTCCCCTTAGGGAGGTGGCTGTGAGGTGCCTGTGTGTTAGGCTCTGGCTGCTCCAGTTGGAGAGATGTGGGATTGCCTTTTTTATGGGGGGCAGGGGGATTTCAGAAGCCCTGTACAACTCAGTGGTGTAGATACTTGAGTCCTGCTCTTTTAGCAAGGAGAGTGGTGGGCCAGGGCTCAGCCAAAACACATCTGCTCTGTGCCCCCAGCAGGATGGCAGCTCTGGAAGCAGCAGGAGCCTTGGCCACTCTCTACCCTGTGGCCTTCAGCAGCCACCTAGTACCCAAGCTTGCTGAGGAGCTACGCAAAGGTAGGTGTCTTTAATATTGTGTGGCCTACCCCTTCCCAGCAAGGCATTGGAGCCCTCATGCTTGCCCTCACAGTGAAACTTTGTTTCCTGGGTTGCTTTCAGGGGAATCAGATTTGACTAGAGGGGATGGGCCCACCAAATGCTCCCGGCATCTGCACTGCTGCATGCAAGCCTTGTCAGCTATATCAACACATCCCAGCATTGTTAAGGAGACACTGCCTCTGCTGCTGCAGCATCTTTGGCAGGTGAACAAAGGTAACTCCCAGGAATAATATCCATGGAGCCTGGCTGAATGGGGACCTGTAGTCAAGTTTGGAGTTAAAACTTATATGGCAGTGGTTTAACTGTAGCTGTACTGTTAGCGTAGTTTTTTTTTGTTTGTTTGTTTTCTGTTTTGTTTGTTTGTTTTGAGACAGAGCCTCAAGCTGTTGCCCTGGGTAGAGTGCTATGGTGTCATAGCTCACAGCAACCTCCAGCTTCTGGGCCTAATCGATTCTCTTATCTCATCCTCCCAAGTAGCTGGGACTACAGGCACCCGCCACAACACCCAGCTATTTTTTCGTTGAAGCCGTTGTTGTTTGGCGGACCTGGGCTGGATTCGAACCCACCAGCTCAGGTGTACGTGGCTAGCGCCTTAGCCGCTTGAGCCACAGGCACAGAGCCCTGTTAGAGTAGATTAAGAGTGACTTAACAGGCTTGGCACCTGTGGCTCAGTGGGCTAAGGCGTCAGCCACATACACCTGAGCTGGTGGGTTCGAATCCAGCCTGGGCCCGCCAAACAACAATGACAGCTGCAACCAAAAAATGGCCAGGCGTCGTGGCAGGAGCCTATAGTCCCAGCTACTTGGGAGGCAGAGGCAAGAGACTTGCTTGGGCCCAGGAATTGGAGGTTGCTGTGAGCTGTGATGCCACATCACTCTATCCAGGGTGACAGCTCGAGGCTGTGTCTCAAAAAAAAAAAAAAATAAGAGTGACTTAGCAAACTTTTCAAAAAAGTACTGATACCTGGGTCCAGCTCATTCGGGCTCTGAGGAGGGACAGGACTTAAGCAACAGTAATTGTTAGAGCGCTCAGGTAGTTTTCACATGAGATAAGACTTGAGAAACACCACACTAAGACCATGGTGCTCAGAATATGATCTGTCAGTCAAGCAGCATCAGCACCATGTTGGAGCTTGTTAGAAGTACAGAGTCTCAAGCTTAGTGTCTATAGCTCAGTGGCTAGGGCACCAGCCACATACAGCAGGGCTAGCAGGTTTGAACCCAACCCAGGCCTGCCAAACAACAATGACAACTGTAACAACAAAAAAAATAGCTGGGTGTTGGGCGGCGCCTGTGGCTCAGTGAGTAGGGAGCCAGCCTCATATACTGAGGGTGGCGGGTTCAAACCTGGCCCTGGCCAAACTGCAACAAATATAAAAAACAGCTGGACGTTGTGGTGGGCATCTGTGGTCCCAGCTACTCAGGAGGCTGAGGCAAGAGAATCGCCTAAGCCCAAGAGCTGGAGGTTGCTGTGAGCTGTGACACCATCATTCTACCAAGGGCAACAAAGTGAGAGTCTTGTCTCTATAAAAAACATAAATAAGGGCTCGGCGCCTGTGGCTCAATGGGCTAAGGCACCAACCACGTACACCTGAGCTGGCGGGTTCGAATCCAGCCTGGGCCCGCCAAACAACAATGACCGCTGCAACCAAAAAATGGCCGGGCGTTGTGGCGGGTGCCTATTGTCCCAGCTACTTGGGAGATGGAGGCAAGAGACTCGCTTGAGCCCAGGAATTAGAGGTTGCTGTGAACTGTGATGCCACAGCACTCTATCCAGGGTGACCGCTTGAGGCTCTGTCCCAATCAATCAATCAATCAATCAATAGGCGGTGGCACCATATGTTGGGGGTGGCGAGTTCAAACCCAGCCCCGGCCAAAAAGTAAATAAATAAAATAAAAAAATAGCCAGGTATTGTGGCGGTTGCCTATAGTCCCAGATACTTGGGAGGCTGAGTCAAGAAAATTGCTTAAGCGTAAGAGTTTGAGGTTGCTGTGAGATGTGATTTCACAGCATTCTATCAAGGGCAACATAGTGAAACTCTGTCTTAAAAAAATAAATACAAGGCTCAGCGCCTGTGGCTTAACGGGCTAAGGCGCCAGCCACGTACACCTGCGCTGACAGGTTTGAATCCAGCCCAGGCCCGCCAAACAACAATGACAGCTGCAACCAAAAAATGGCCGGGCGTTGTGGCGGGCGCCTGTAGTCCCAGCTACTTGGGAGGCAGAGGCAAGAGACTTGCTTGAGCCCAGGAATTGGAGGTTGCTGT